>JAODJX010000042.1:37647494-37666517 GCA_026776945.1 Isichthys henryi
GTGATGGGCTGGCCCCCCATCCTGGGTTGTTCCCTGCCTCATGCCCATTGCTTCCGGGATAGGCTCCGGACCCCCTGAGACCCAATAAGGATAAGCGGTTTGGAAAATGGATGGATGGATGGATGGATGGATGGATTTTCTGTTATGGTTTTACCCAGAGAGATACAGGTCTGTGGAGGCTATTTGAATTACATAGTGTAATTCAGGGGTACAACAGCAGAACCAAAAATGCAGCTTCTTGGTCACAAACTCAGTTCTATACGACGTTTTATTAATGCTAAATAATGGCTGTGTGCATGCTGTAATGAATAAAGACAGCCAATCGGAATAGTTAAGTGAGCAATAAAATGAAAATCTTTTATTTCCATAATAAACACATACAGTACGTTGTTTTAACAAATGTAAAAAAAAAAGTGCAGTATGCATTTAAACTACAGCAACTTTACAGTACAAAACAAGATACTGCACATACTTAAATATATTTCTTTAAAAAACTGAAACAACGACACGTCCTGACAGAAGACTGGGGGGAGAATCGCCGTAAATATGGTCTTGTCTTTTTTTTTTAAAGTGATCTTTGATAACCAGCAGAGAGTCGTGCAGTGAGAGGAAGCTTAAGGTCACGGATGAGTTTGTGCTGATGACACTGACAAGAAAATTCTCTCTGTTTCCTAAAGGTGCAGGGGTCACTAAGCGGGGATCCTGCTCTGCACCCACTTCATTGACTTTCATCATCAATGTCACATTAGAACATCCGTCCCAGAGAACTTTGGAATGGAAACCTTTGGAAATAAAAATCTGGCACAGTGAGTATAATGGAAGGGGGGGTAAACAAGTTACACGTTTTCCTTCCGTCTCCAAAGAATTGAAGGATTTGGGCCAGGATGCTGTTCGGCTGGCTTTGCCTACTCCGGCCTCCTCGCACATAACACAACTGACTTGGGGGGGGGGGGGGGTTCCCGATCGTGCGGGGGACGCCACAGTGGCTTCACAGCTTAAGGCACTTACATATGAAGGGAATGCGTAGCGTAGTGATGCTGCGGTGGCTCCTCGGGAATGCTGTTTCTGGCTACAGTGGCATGGGGAGAGATTACAGGGGTGTGGCTTGGGGAGGGGGCGAGGCCTACAGCAGTGGGTTCAAACTGACTTAAGCTAGCTGGCATGTAAATACATACACCCACCTAGGAAGTCTTATAATTTAGCTGAAGAGAGGAGCACCCCGTCGGAGCCATTGGTACTGTGCTGCCAATGGTGTAACTGTGTGGATGACAAACCCATTACAGGAAAGAAGCACATGGCAACACCCAAATGTAGGTGTGAGAAGTAGAGAAGAAGCTCTGTGAGGAATACATCACACTTTACTGATAAAGTGACATACAGGTGTGTATCTACAGCATAACTATACCCACACAGGGACACACCATACTAAAGAACTGAGTATTCACAACAGATTTTCCTTCAAATCACATTAGACCTTGTTAATTCATCAATTAAACATTTAATTTATTTAAATGGTGTGTGTAGCTGGTTACTGGATATTGCTTTCACCACCTACGGGGCCTAGCTGGACTCAAGAGCTATTATTTAAAAAAATTAAAGCAAAAAAAAGCACCTGATGAAGTCTCGCATTAACATTAAATGCAGCTGATCAGACTGCTGGCTGCTGGACAGTTTTCACGTCCAGTTCATGGGCCAGCCAGTGATCCTAGGATGTCACCAGCAATGTTGGGCATTTCAGGCCTAGAAGGTACAAATCCAGACCAAGATTTTGTTTCTGGTTTCTTTATCCAAACTAGGTGAGGACTCTGTGACTCTGACTCTTTATGCTCAACTGGCTGGCAGAAACAAAATCTTGGTCACCAGCCTTTGATCCCTTGAAATTCCCGTTATCAACAGAGGATAAGATAAAGTTTCCAGAACATTTGGTCAACAAGGATGTGACTGTACTGTATACCCTAAGATGCATAATTACGTGCAAATTCTTCATTATCTTTCCCATTTAAAAGAAAATGTGTATGTCTGAATGTTATATTATATACTTAAATTATATATATATATATATATATATATATATATATATATATATAAAAAAAATACACACACACACAGACATAACCATAACGTATTTGTGTACATATTGCAGAAGTCTGGCTCAATTGTGCATCCTTAGGCGGTGAAGCCCAGTTCAGTGTGGCCAGTCCAGCCTCACCCACTCAGACAGGATGCAGTTTAATCATGTGATGTGATTCATCATTGTTATTTTTCAAATAAATTCACAGTAACCATGTAACGCTTGTGTTACACGTAGACGCACGCTCAGCTCACAAGTGTCTGATACACACGATTGACTGCATAGTATGTTAAAATAAAATAAATCAATGGTAGAATAGCATAAGTTTGCATACACAACTCCATAAACAACTTGCATATCATGTGCTAATTTTTTTTTTATAAATACAAAAGGAAATAAATAAGTCAAAAGACATCGGTTGATGTACCCTCTGGAATGACAAAAGCACAGAGTGCCAGTACACAGAGAGGAACAGTAGCAACAGAACTGATGTATAAGCACCTGTAACATTAACAACCGTGGACAGGAAATCCTTGTTAAACCCTCAAGCAAAGCTTTAACAGCAGATGTAAACTTTTGCAAGGAAACATAGGTTATCTTCTCAAAAACGGAACTTAGCAAATTGTGTCCCATGCCATCAGACCTGATGGGCCAGAGTAGGCAGAATCCCAGCTACTACAGGAGACGGAGTCATGAACTTCGCTACCCCAGACACAGGACCCAGCCCAGTATGGCCCAACTACAGTTGGCACCTTCAGTTACTAGCGTGCTTTTGGATTGGGATGAAACACGATTGGTGCACTTCATATCGAAACAGGGAACCGCTGGTCGGCAGACAATAACTAGGGAGAGCATCTTGTGGTTGCTGTACGGCATTTTGAACCCTAGCTGCTCCTTTTGACATCGACGTTGCCTCAGACGTTTGCATTCCGACAGGCCTGCAGAATTTTAAAAGATCACGCGAGGCGCATTGGCAGCATTTTTCAGTGTTCTGTTCGAGATCTCAGGTCCAAATCGCAACATGTTCACAGTCGGGCCTTGTGGGAAAAACAGACAGGTGTATCTTAGGAAGCGGCCTGCCAGTTGAGACGATCTGCCAAATTCCAGCAGTTGGACCAAGACACAATATAGATGAGAGCTTGGCTTGAACTTCACATCTCAGAGGAGCCACCTCCAAATGAAAACCGTAGAAATGCTCAGAAAACAAACAAACAAAAAAAATGGAGAGGGGAGATTATTTAGTTCCTTATGTACCCAAGCCTGAGTTCTATGATCACATTACAATCAACTGAGCTGATGTTAGACCGTAGTTCATGCCAACTTCAGTCCTCTTTAGAAAGAAAACGGAAAACCCTACAAATGAACAGCCCGTTGAAGCTGTAAATCAAAGAGGTAGAAAGTTATCAACTGAAAGCAAATCAGACTGAGAAAAAAAATAATTGGGGGGTGTAGGAACATAGGTGGGCATGGACATCAAGCAATGCAAGACAGACAACCACCATCCCTCATCGCATCACATGATGCAGAGCAATATGGGAACTTACCCACATCTGCCTGTATAAAAAGCCATTGTCCATGTGTCTATTTTTTCCACTGTTATTTTCTATCAAAATATAGAACAAATAATCTTCAAAGACATCCTTCAGAATGGCTTGTGAGCTCCTGACACAAGCAATTAAAACAAACACACAATCAAACAAAACGAGGTAACTCAAGAAGCAACATGTGGTTAAATGAGCTTCTATGGCTTGGTTGTGGAACCTGAAGATTTGACTTGATGATTTGTTCTCTTTTAGTGGCATTTTATTCCACTCCACTGTAGGCACAAAAACACACCGTTCCTAATGTTTTTAACAGGTCTCTGTGTGATCTCACAACGTGTACACTGAGAGCCTGCTGTCCAGCTCCAGAATCAAGCAGCACTGCTCTCTGTTACTTCGGAAACAATCCGTCAGCACCTTGGTTGACATCACTAGGCAGACATTCAGAAACTTTAGTGGAGGAAGTCGCTTAAGGAAAACAAAACAATTCATACGTGAGCTACATGATTCATCTTGTTTTTAGGGCAAAGAAATCAAAAGAAATGATTAACACATATGTAAAACTAGTTTTAAATATTAGTTTTTATGGAGAGCGGTATGTGAGGGAGAGTGCGCTCTTACTATAACCAGCCAGTAGGGGGTGTTATACAGTCACCTGTCTCCTAGAGCTCAGAGTCACGAGGACAGGGAGACAGTTATTGCTTTCACCAGTCGATCATTTAACATTTTAACTTTTGCCTCTCACAAAGGATCACGGAACCCTAATATGTATATTCAGGGAAACAGATGTAACAGTCCAGTAGCTAATTTAGTGCAACTGCTCCCCATTGCACATAACAGTCCAGTTGTTACAAATTTTGACCGGATGATCTACCGTGAGGCTTTTCTTTATAGTTTTGCAAATAAAACAAAGTGGCTCAAACCACTTAAAGGCTACTTTTAGGTAGAACGAGAGGGGGAATGTAAAAGACACTCGAGATTTTCCCATTTCTCACAAAAGCCTCCAGAAAGTTATTCTGTGATTTTATTTTGCTCTCTGTCTGAAGGCATGTTCAGCGTGTCATATTCTACGTCAAAACACGCCACTGCGTCGGGCTGCCTACGTTTTACACGACTCACACAAATATGTTTCATACCTCAAGCTGGATGGGGGTGGAGGGTGGGATACAGATCGCGGGGCGAAGCAACGACGAACATTCAACAAGATACACAACCAGATTTCAAAAGCTGCTGTCTGTTTGTCTGAGGGGAATCGCTCTGCTCGTTTGATCCCCTTTCATCCATATTTTTTGCCTCTTATAAGTAGGTCATCCAGGTGACCTGCACACACATTCAGTGATCTCAAGCAAGCAGAATCTGAACCCAGAAATCATCCAGTGATAATATTTGGATTCTTCATAAATATAATGTGGCGTTGTATTAATATACATATATTTTAATATATTTATATATATACTGTATATCTATGTACATATGTTACAGCTTGGGACCTAGAGGTGCCCATTACTATCACTTACACAAGCCTGCCTGACTGATTTCAGCTGAGGTCAAAGGTCAAGTGACCCTCGTTCTGTCAGCTCCTTGGGCTTGTAGGTGGCAGACTCGTGAGCGCCACCTCCTTTTCCAGGATGGCCTGGTCCCGCTGCCAGTCCCAGCTGCCTCTGGGCTCTGGTGAGAGGAGCGGGGCACTGGTGTCGGAGGGGGAGCAGGTGGAGGAGAGGTCCTCCTCCGAGAAGGTGAGGCCGCCCAGCTTAGCCAGGGAGCTGGAGCGCTTGAGGTGTGAGGGGACGGTGAGGCCAGCCAGCCGCATGCGCGCCTCGATCTCCTGTGTGCGCTGCTGCACCAGGCCCGGCTTGCCGCGGACACTGCGCAAGCTGTCGCTGCTGGAGCTGCGTGTCAGCGGTGAGGACGTGGGTGTCGACACGCCCTTAAGGGGCTCCCCCGAAAGCCCCGGCAAGGGTGAGGGCATCCGTGCATCAACCTCCAGCGAGAGGCCCAGGTCCACCTCCATGTCCTCCACGGCATCCTCTGAGGAGGTGTCCATCTGCTCTGGGACTGAGAGCACCCCCACGGGGTGCAGAGCATCCACTGAGAGGCCCGCAAGCTTCTCCAATCGCTCGGTACGCCGGCGGACTAGGCCGGTTTTCTGCAGCTGCAGCAGCGCCCCCTGGTGACTAGTCAGGTATCCTGGAGTGGCTGCCGACAATCCTACTTCCAGGCTGAGCTTCAGCGTGGCCAAACTCGTAACGGTGTCCCCTGGGGGCACGTCCCCATCCCACCCATCCTTCGCCGGCGGCTCACTTGTGTCCAAAGGAGAACCTAGTTCAAACCGCAGGTCCTCGCAGGCCATGGGCGACGGCGGCGTGTGGGTGGGGCTGACACTAGGCTGTGGCGGCACAGGCAGGGGGGACACTTCGGAGGCGGGGAAGGAGTCGCACGCAGGGCTAAGGATGTGAGCCCGGTCCACAGCCAGGGTGCCCGCATACAGACCGGGGTGAAGCAGCATGGAGGCGTCGCTCGGCTGGCATGAGGGCTTCAGCTTGTTAGGGCTCCTGTCGCCAATAGCGTCCTAAAGACGGGAAAACGGTCCGGGTGAGGCGATAAAATAAAGCGTCACGGACTGGAAAAGTGGCTGAGAAAGCCGTGCTCTAACGTTACCGTTACGCATTTGTAACATTTCACAGGAGGACATTTCTCCACTGTAAAAGTGGCCGGCACGTGGCGGCACGCATCAGGCCGCGAACCTCGCGGCTGTTTACCGGCGCAGAGCGCATTCGCAGCCAGGGCAGGAGCTCAGGGCGGGGTTAGCAAGCACAGCCGTCCACTCACATCAAAGCTAAGCTTGGTGCCGAGGCTGCTGTTGTTGTTGTTGTTGTTGCTGTTCTCGTTGAAGCGGTTCAGCTGGCCCACCAGAGAGGTTGAGCACAGCCGGGCCTCTTCCTCAGACATGGCCTCCTGCAAGCCACCCACTCCGCCCCTGGGCCGGGCCAGTGCTTCCATCTCCGCCTCCTCCTTCTGTGCTTCCTCCTCGTCCTCCTCCTCCACGGTGCTGAACTCCAGCCG
The DNA here is from genome assembly GCA_026776945.1 of Isichthys henryi. NCBI lineage: Eukaryota > Metazoa > Chordata > Actinopteri > Osteoglossiformes > Mormyridae > Isichthys > Isichthys henryi. The sequence continues at coordinate 37,654,170 of JAODJX010000042.1, forward strand.
CAGACGGAGCTCCTCCAGGGGCTCGGGCCGGCCATACGTTTGCGCCGCGGTCCCCTCGCCGGGCAGGGCGAAATGGGCCAAGGGGCACTCGCTAGCCTCGAAACCACCGTCGTCCAGCAGCGCGTCACGCTCCACGTCCTCGATGGCGATGAAGACACGTTCTGCCTCCAGCAATGGCGGCGCCCGCACAGGTGTGGATGGGTCGCTGTCCAGTGCCGAGTCCGACAGCCTCCGGAAATAGTAGTTGTAATTGGGCGGGTCTGACGGGTCCACCTCCAGGCCGACTGTACGGCCGGGGGAGACTCCCGCGCCCTCCCCGCCCCAGGCCTCATTGCCGGGTACAAAGCCCAGCTCGGCAGTGACGTCCTCTGGTTCGTCGGGCAGGCTGCATGGTGCCGAGGCTGGCTGTCCCTCGGTGAGCTCAGAATCTGGGTCGGGTCGCCAGAGTTTGTTGTGCCGTTGTTTGCTGTGGGAGAGTCCAAAATTACAGGGGGTCACACACTGGCTACCTGACAGGACACCCCCCCAAAAAGTGAAATGGATTGAATAATGTATTTAAACATATAGGTGCATGACAAACAAAAATGTCTACTACGCCAAGTTAATAAGCAGTCATTCCAAGAGATTATAGATGCTGTAAAGAATTATTAGTGCTTTAATAATTCAAACTGCTTTACAGACAGTTGAAAGTGGGATCAAAGTTAGCAGTACAACCATTTCTTGTTTAGCAGGTAACTTGGTTATATTAGCAAATGCGACGGTAATAAAAAATAAATTTTCCAAACAATGTGTGCATTTATGATTAAATTACATATTTCTGATTGCGACACATGCCACAGTGACACGGATCTTTGAAGCAGAATGTACGAAATGTTGGTAAAAACGTCGACTTCATGAAGGGTAAAATAAACTGAGAATGGAACGTTGAAGTCGTACGTCGTAAGTCGTAAGCGCGGTCGTGGTCACTGGCTACCGTGATTTTCACTTAGTGACCATTTCGCAACCTGGTCGTCAGCAGGGAACACAACTAAATGAGGAGAGGATGTAAGGGCGATACTATCTACCCAGGGGACCTTGGAGCTTAGCTCAGCGGATTCACTAATAGAGGGGGAATTCTGGGAAAAAACAAGCGTTTTTCAGATGTTTTTATCTGACCCAAGGTAAAAAAAAAAAAAAAAAATCAGGAAGAAATCTACAATGAAACACATAGTTTAAAAAAAACACACACATGGTCGTATTGGGTACATCCCTGCCAGGTGGCTCCCGTTAACGTTTAATGAAAGCTACATTTTCAACACCCCCAGCAGGACCCCAATCGGCGTCTCTCACAATCTAAGTAACCTTAATAATCAGGCTCTCAAAACACCATTCCACTGAGAAGAAAAGTGCATGTAGGTTTGACTGCCCCAATTAATAATTAATCATATCTATTTATATACTTCAATATTTATGAGCTGTGAGGCTAAACTGAATTTCATCATTTGAAAGCATTATGAATGATCTTATTCATTGTACTAATTGAATAATTAATAATATAATGAAGACCTGCAGGCACGTGGGCCTTGCTAATTCACGCACGTTCCCATGCTGAATCATTGAGGCCCCCCACCTGGCATCCAGGATGCCCTCGTACTCAGCCAGCTGCCTCATGAAGCCGGCATTGGGCCGCGTGATACTCCGCTTCTGCTTGACAAAGTTGTAGGCCTTCTCTAGGGACCAGTCGTACTCCTTCATGGCGTAAGCGATCACCGTGGAGGCGGACCGGCTCACGCCCATCTTACAGTGCACCAGGCACTTGGAGTGGTTTTTCCTGTCAGGACACATGATTGTGAGGAAGACCGGCCACCCCAAATCTGGCCTCATTGCAACTCCAAGACACATATGAACTCTAGGCTGGAGGCAAGTCAGCATCCATCTTAGATAATTTCTACGGAGCTGCCCAGCTCTCTCATCCACGTCCTCCGTGACCTTGGCAGACGGCCCCTTACTTCGCTTTCACGATGAAGTTATAAGTCTCGTTCCAGTGGGCCAGCAGATCCGTCGTCTCGTCATCATAGACGCGGATGTTGTAGTAGGCGAATGTACCCGGGAAGAAGTTGTCGATTTCCCGAGTGACGTTCAGGATATATCCCACCCTAAAACACATGCTGTTGGTTAGCATTGTGGGGGCCAGGCTTGAAGCTCCGAACTGTCACCATCCATCGAGGTCTCGTGCCTTTCCCAGTCCATTTAAGGCCATAAGGTTCATCAGCAGCGATAACCAAAAGCTAGACACATTGCATCATACAGAAGAACAGCAAATGTTCCATCAAACTTCAGTCAACTATCCAAAGACCAAGTTTCCAGAAGACAGTCAGCTGACCCTCCAGTTTCTCAAAGTAGGTCTTTGCTTTGTATGGCTACCTGAGCAGCCTTACATGGAGACCACATGCAGTGGATACTCACTTACCCTGAGTCCTGGAGCTCCTCAAGGTTGGAGGCGTTCCACTCAGATCCCTGACGCAGACAAACACAAGATGAGCTGGACCGAAGGAACTCACAGGATCTCCCCCCAGTACACAACACAACAGCTGACTCAGACTGTCATTTAAGGTCTAGCTCCCACTGAGAGCTTGCTATCACCATTCCTTCACATCTGTGTCATTTAGAAACCATAGTTCTGCTCAAACTACAAAATCCATCACAGTTCTGCGCTAAAAAGTATCTTGGGTGCCTCATCATAATGAATTTGAGTTCAAAGTAAGAGAAAATCATTTGTACATTTACTGAAGAGCCAGGAGAAACTGTACTACGGCAGTACAATCAAACAGGCAGTGGGACCGAGACTAACTGAACAGGGTACAGAATGTTTGTTCCCCTGATATTATGGGATTCAAGATTCAAATAGATGAAGGTAAGAAAACTGCAAGAAAGATAAAATGCAGGCATTAATGTCCTGCTGATGGTTCACGTTAAACCAGCTCAGACACAGAAGGATGTTTATCTAGAATTAAAGCTATTGGTTTATTTTTCCTGTACCCAAATAGTCACTACAGGGGTATAATATGATATATGATTCTCCTTAAAGAGATCAGAATTGTTATTTTTATATAGCTTTTATATAGTATTGGTGTGATTTTGATTAAATAGATAATTATACCTACATGCCTTATATTTTTGACTAAAGACATAATAAAGGTATATTATGCCCTGTTCCCGTGATGGCTGACCGGCTGGTGTATGTTCTGAAGGAGTGAGGCTGGAAACATGATCTTGGCAGAAATACTGAGATTTTGGAGGATGGAGCGAAACGCAGCATCTCAGAGGTTCCTAAGAATCTCACCAGGTAGAGGTGGTCGAAAATGAGTGTGGCCTTGTCCATCTGCCCGAGGATGAAGAGCATCTCATTGTCAATGAATTCTTTGTACTCTTTCAGGTTGCAGTTCATGTGCTGCTCCAGTTCATTCCGGATCTGTCAAGGTGATGAGAATATTTCTGACGTTTTGAGTCAATAATTTGTGCAATAAAATTCTGAGCTCCCACTGGCCATCTATCAAGAGGCAAGACATCTAACTATCACCAAATCTGTTAACTGAACCATCCCTGAGCTTCAACAAGTCACTCCACGGTCCCCAGCTGTACTATTTTAGGGAGTTGTCATACCTGCACTTGGAAACCTGACAGTGGGACCTGGCAGGATGACAGCTGGTCTGGATCTGACAGCCACGTACCTCTTTGGAGGTGACATTCTCCAAGTCCTGGAACATCATGATGCTCCGGAGTTTGGCTTTGATAAGGCACTCGGTTCGTTCCCTTTCCGTTGGCCTGAGGAACGCACACCATGTGTGTTAGCCAGGGAATGTATCATGGGACTGAGGGGGTAGCCAAACATTCACAAAGCACACAAAACAGACAGGATTGCTGGGAAGGGCATCAGAGCAGACTGGTCCTGATGTATTTATCCTGTTTCATTTCCAAAATACTGCTTAAAATACTAGTAAAAGGAACGCTGTTTCCATTCCTATGTCTGGGGAATATTAGCAAATTGGCTAAATGACATTGTAGGTTTTTGGACAACTGTTATTTTAAAACAATGATTCAATGTTTTCTCTGTCTCATGATGGACCATTAATCTATATGATCTACAAGAGTTAAGTGACAGGTACAGCAGGAATTCAGGTACTACAGCCATTATAGCCCAAAAACTTCTGCCCAAAAGGTTGCTGGTTCAAATCCCAGAGATTTCAGGCTCAGTGATTTAAACTGATTAAGAAAAAACAACAACTGAGCATTTCAAGAATGTAATAAATGTCAGAGGGAATGTCAGAGGGGGTGAGACGCAGTGGGGCTTGGGCGGGGGAGCAAAGGAGGGCTCTCACTTGTCGACAAACATGGCGGGCGAGTCTGCCCGCGTGGTCTCCAGGTCCTGCATGGTGTTCCACTCATTTATACAGCTCTGCTCGGACGAGATGCAGCTCTCGTAGTAGCTCATCCAGGTGAGCGCCATGCCGCCAGGGAAGTAGTTGTACCTTCGAGACACCTCGCACGCCTTGTGGAGGATCTGCAGCGCTGACCTGGAGCAGCGGTTACACAGTGGCTTTGCACTCGTCCATAAGCAAATCTCACAAAGAACTCACATCATAATTTCCAGTTGCGTAAAAATGACGTGTTTGCTCCATAAAACACGAACGAGGCCGGAGACATCAGCAATTTAATTTTTCACTTGCACCTGCGTTGCTTGACCACTAGATGGCTCTTGGGCTCAGCCCAAAATTCCACTTTGGTTTCATGCGTAGATATCCCACAAACGTCCCTTTCTACCGTTTCCCCAAATAATTAAACTATGTTTGTTCACTGGGAATATGGGTTTTCAGATCACATTTTTAAAATCGAAACTGTCATATGAACTTCACCCCACACTTACCACATGGCCTGGACAGACACTGGCTTAAAGATGTGTGTCCGTCCTGCTGTGGTCACACTGAAACCCCTGCAGTTGAGACAGAAAGCGCTGTCACTCGTGGTCTGTCAGTTACATATGGTCTGTCAGTCACATGCACTGCCCCCACACCCTGGGCAAAAAGAGTAAAAGTAAATTCTCTGTCCTTGGACGACACCCTGGAAAATGAACTTTCTGAAAAGCAATAATTGTGAATGCAAGTACTTCAAATCCTCTGTAATGCAAGGAGGAAAATATTAGGACATATTAGCATAAACCTTAAAAATAGATTAACTGGTATTTTAACTCAATTTCATGGCACCAGTTAATCCAAGCAGTTGAACTCACAGAATAAAGCTTATTATATCACACTCCATAGCCACCTCATGAAATACTTCATGAATTTATTCAGCGACCATGCGACAGCGACCATGCGACAGCGACCATGCGACAGCGACCATGAGGTTATTCGTAAATGCTTCTCCCTAATCCAATCAGCACCGCTGTGATCCACAGTCTATCCTGGGAAGTGTATTATGTACAGCTGGGTATAGCCGACACAAAAAGCCAGCCCTGTCACAGAGCGCACACACACTCACACACACAGCCAAACACACACCCACACACACAGCCAAACATACACCCACACACTCACACCCACCCACACACACACACACACACACACACACACACCCTATCCAGCCCTAACCATAACCATAAGTAACCAAACAAAATACAAGAGTTTTTGCATTTTTAGTTCTTTCATAGCAGTCACTGATTTTTATAAAATAGAGTTTTCCCTTCCCTTCCCAGGAAACCGGTCCCCATAAGGGCATAAAAATGGATATGGATAGGTATAGGTATACCCACTTGCACACACACGCGCACACACAAACACACACCCATACACACACGTCGCTCGCACACACACACACACACACACACAGAGGTTTGTAATTATATCATTGTGGGGACTCTCCATTCATTTCTACGAGGAAAACTCTAATCCCAACATGATGACCCTAACCCTACCCAGCTCTGACCTTAACCATAAGTAACCAAACAAAGTGCAAGACTTTTGGCCTTTTTAGTTTTTTGATTGCATTCAAAGATCTTTGTGGGGACCTGAGAAATGTTACCCACAACATCAAAATAACAGGTTTTATGACACTGTGGGGACATTTAGTCCTCACAATGTAATATAAACATAACCTACAAACACACACACACACGCAAAAGACCATCTTCGGATAATGAAAAAAGGAAAATATCCAACATTAAGATTTTGGTAATACTCACACATTGGACACTGTCAATATCAGATCTGAATAATGTCCCTGTCATATTTATTTCTGAGCCACCATACATCCGAATATTGCACATTTTCATATGTGTGGAGGTAAAACAGCGACCGGTCAGACTATTCTATGCAGATCTCACAGACAACAAGCTGAGTATCAGAAGAAAGTATCTGTGGCAGATTAAATTTGGACTCACCCGTCCCCATCAAGATGGATTTTGGTGTCGCTCCACAGCGGAAGAACCATCCCGATGGAGCAGCACTTACTGGAAAATACATCCCGTGAAAGTTAGCATGATTAACGGCCCTCAATAATGTACCTTTACTGATTACTGGTGACAGCAGCCAAAGCGCTGGCCTGGTGCCTGGGTGGCGTACCTGTCCTTGTTGGTGAAGTCCATCCCCAGCAAGATGTTCTCCTCGGTGTCCTGCCGACCGCTGGTGTAGACCACCACCATGTACCGCACTCGGTCAGACCAGGCACTCTCCAAACGTACCGCCTGAGGGAGCAGACAGGGTTACGCACTGTCCGGCCTGGGCCTGACCAGGATTTAACCTTTGGGAGCTCCTACAGCTAAACTTTTACCTAAAACTCTTGGTAACTTTCATGCTCATTGTCCACCAGAATGTGAAAAAAAACTCATGATATCTATTCAAAACTCAAGGTATCCAATTTTTAAGAAAAGTTTTTTAAGCACTGACTGTAAAATAGCAGAAGTATGTCCCACTGACTATATGGCAGGTTTCGGTACGTTCTCGTGGTTTCCATGTCAACACTCTGCTGTGCTAATGACCATAATCAGCAAATGAGAACCCTACAGCAGACAGTAAAGCCCTCAGGCAGGGAAGGGGGGGGGGGCAACTGGCATGTGACTGCTGTACACGTGGGGAGGGCCACACTCACAAGCTTAATACGGTCTTCAGAGCGAAGAATGTTGATCATCACCTGCAGGTGCTGAGGTAAGTCACCTGAATGGAGAAAAAACAAGACGCAAAGGGACTGACTGTTACAGGTTTTCCTACAAACTCCAAACATAACGCATCCACCCCCCTCCATGGGCTCATACTGATTCTATTACGTCTATTATGTCTTGTTTTGGGTTAGTACATGGAAACACCAACTACTCAGACTAGCATTGCTTGGAATCCATATGGGCTAGTTGGAGAATAGTATCAAGAAATAAACAAAGCGTCCATTACAGCGATTTCAACTGTGAAACAGGGAACATCTCCCAGACGGCTAGTTAACGCGACGTGTCCCGAGTCGGCTGACGCGTTGGTGGCTATGAACGCATTCCAGAGCGCGCTAGGCAATTAGGAGGGCCGCACTTCTCAGCCTGCGTCCGGTTCACTGTGGCTGCCTTCCAGACCTGTGTCTGCGGCAGTGTGATTTACAGCCGGGTCTGAGGTGTGCTTCCTCCTGCAGCTGTCAGACAGACTTCTGGCTTCTTGCCATGAGACGAGTCTTGCAGAAGCTATGGGAAGCCGGGGGGGGGAGTGAGTTTGGACGTACGCAGCAGGTTCTTGGGGCATTCTGAGTGTGTTAATGGCAAAAATGTTAGCTAAGTGGCTAAGGGGAATGTGAATGGGAAAGCCAGGCAGGTCACTTGAGGTCAGGCCACTGAACAGCAGAGGCCTAGAGCTACCAAAGGACCTACCAGCAATCATCCCACACTAAGAAAACTCACTTTTATTCATTAACAACAAAGCAATTGTTCAAGTGACACTCCGGACACATTTACAGTTTGCCCAGAGGTCCTGCAGTAGCCAATCCAACAGGCTCCGTGTCCCAGTCAATGTCCTTAACCACCTCCCTACCCACTGGCCTGGTTTTCTGGACCCCTAAATTCTTCGGAGGCTCCTCAGTGAGAAGGAGGAATGAAATGCGCTAGATCAGGGAAAAGAAAACCGCCGTGTTGACGGAACCGACGATGAAAGAAGGACCTCAGGGATGCTAAGATGGCTGGAGGCTACAAAAACATTTCAAAATGTCTTGTACTTATACTGAACCGCCCTTCTTCCTGTATTACCTTGGCAGCATCGCATGTCCAGCATCGCATTGTGCACCCATTTCCTGCCAGGCCTCGAGAAGCGCGTACATCCACACGCTGAGGTTCAGCGACTGCGGCCACTGGTGTAGTGGCAGGTTGACTAGGCCCTTAGCCTGGGCCAGAAGGGAAACTAACATGGCGGAAACCTCATAGTTGTGCGCCAATCACCAAAATCACCACACAAGTGCACAAGCCGGTCATCTAACAAGTCACCCAATTACTATCCATGATGTAACTTTATTCTATGAGTAACAGTGTCCTTAGATTGTGATTCACTTCACATTTCACATATTCAAACGTTTTTTGCATGCAGAGACATACTCATACCAGTGATCTGTATTTGATGATTAATTCCTCTTTATATTCTATTTCTATTTTTGACATATCCTCAACTGTCCTGATCTTATTTTTGGATGAGCTGTGCTCTCCGTGTGACACAGAACATCTATGTGAAATGACAGCGGCAACGGCAACACTCAGGCGTCTGTATGGCGGAATCGGCAGGATTAGCTTCAACCTTTCAAAGAGGAACCGCATACTGGAGTCCCGTGTCCCAACCGTGTGCATCCCAGGACCGGCGTTTTCACCCTGAGCAGCCGACCTCGCACTTGGAGCACACGAACCCCCCTCCCCCCGCAGGCACAGGGATCGCTCTGACAGCACAGGGCTAAGACAGTGGCTGTACAGTCATCTCTCTAATCTGCACACGGCTGGAACATGCTTATGGGGCTCCAAGGGCGGTTATTTCTGGAGCCCCGTAGATGAGCACTGAAAAGGACAAAACAATAACAAAAGACAAAAAAACAAAAGACGAAAAAACTGGACCACCATTGAGGAGAAGAAAGTCTCAGGGTGGCGTCAGTGAAGTGAAGGAGACGGGAAATTGCAAACTGCAGCGTCTTGTGGTTTGATTTCTCTTGTTTTTTGAGGTGGGGGTGTGGTTTAGGGAACTCCCACCATGAGAGAGCCTCCAGCAGCGTGACACCCTGCCCACCCACCCCCCTGTAAGGCTCACCTGCATGCTTGTGGTGGGGGTGTGCCTTTTGGCCCTGGGTGCTGCTCCCCTGCTGCAGGAAGAGGGCTGCACCCTTCACCATGAAGAAGCTCTCACTCAGGCTGGAACAGCAAAACAACACAACAGCGTTTCCTCATTATCGATACCAGGTGTGGCTCCCCTGGAAGAACCAGCCCCCACCAAACCCCGACCATAAACATCAAGACTGGGGGGGGGGGGGGGCTGCTCTTTCCGCACGGCCGCGTTAATGATCCCAAAAAGGACTTCCAGGAGATCCAAGCCAGCTGAGGGCCCAGTGCTGTGACAACACGCCTCCCCGCCAAAGCAGTTTCCCCACGACCTGTCAGCTCCCCCTGCCCCAACCCATGCTGCCAAAGCTTCCTGAATAATTCAGCAACCTTTTTTTTTTTGTCATTCAGCTTTTTCTCTGTCTGACTGCAGTTCAGCGTCTCGCTGCCTCATTTCCAGCAGCAAAGAAGAGATTCCTCTCGCTGGCCGGTGGGATTTACTTCCTGGACCCATCCCGCCCAGGCAGATAATTCTCCTGGCATTATGTGAATAGGAACGCCGAGGGCAGAATGGAGGAGGTAGTAAATGGACATGCTTTTTCCACAGCCTTCCTTCCCCCTGTGTCTTGGCTGAGAATCCCTCCCTCCACCCCCATTGCTGTACGCAGGGCAGGAGCCAGGACGACACTAACATCTCAGTGCCACCTGATAATAGCAAGCCGGAAACTGGCACTGATCCGGGGGGGGGGGGGCATACCAGGGCTGCCACAGAGCACCGATCAGCATCGAGGAGCAGAGCTCACAGGTTTGCGGTGTGTGGACGTTCCTGTGTTTGTGAATGCATTAACATCTGTAGTTTTAATGTGCACATATGCTGGTGTTTCCTTTCGAGTTCATGTTACGTCGGGTGCCTGTCTCTGTCCGTGTGTGTGTGTGTGTAAGAGACTCCTATCCCCAGAACTGCTATTCACCTGCAGACACCCTTGTCTGCCTACAGGGGAGACCCCAGAGCGATCACACTGGGACCTGTGCTTCTGAGTGTGTGTGTGTGTGTGTGTGTGACAGGACAGATGTCATTCCCGCTCATTGAGAATGTGTGTGTGTGTGTGCACGTGCACGCATGTGTGGGGACAACAGTCTCTGCATTGTGCTGCCCCCCCCCACCCCACCCCACCCCACCATGACCGCACCAAGCCCCTTCAGAACAGGACGTCTCATCCCATCAGAGGAGCTTTTGTTCTGCGCTGTCCCCTACACCCTCCCCCCTACCGTTTCATTTCTGAATTTCAATTGAGGGTGACATACACAAGAAGCATCACTGTGCAGAAACAGGAGGACTGGACGCATGAGGCGTGACCGACGTCCGATCACTGCGGTGACGGCCGGCCTGCATCGGCCCACAAGTTCCTGTCATCTATCTCCCTCCTCGTACATCAGCCAATCGCTGGAACTGAGCTTGCATATATATATAGGCATGTTACTGAAAATAATCTGATGGCAGGATCTGAGCACCTGAAGCCTGGTTTAACAGCGTTGCTTATGGAAGCCTGACAGGCGCCCTCATTAACTGCCCCGCAGCCTTTGTAGTTGCCCGTTATCAACGTCTCCTCGAAAGCCAAGTCTAAATATAATATCTGGCATCAAGGACGACTCGGCCGACTTCAAAGGGGCACCGGAGATAGTTAAATCGCCACGACGACCATCTCTGTCTCACTACCAGGAAGAACCGAAGCATTTGCTGATGTTTTGACACAACAGTGAATAAAAGGTGCTGAAACTAATTCTATATATAAACACACTTTATAATGTTGTCTGTAGAGCCAGGCTTTGAACATGTCAGGTCAGGAACAGTCTGTACACACTCAGCACTGCGAGAATCTTAATGATTCAATCTGAGACTCTTTCCCAGCAACGAGGCCCCAATTTTCCGCATTTCTTCTACTTTTTACAGATTCGAAACTTGGTCTCTGTATTCCTTTGATAAGTTCTCCTTTTGGCACCATAGTCCAGACTGTGAGAACGTCATCTACACCTCCAACAGTCAGCAAAGACACAGAGGTGGAGGTGAACACCAGAGCCCCTTCAGTTCCGGGAGCAGTGCCGCATCCCCCCCCCCCACCGGAACCGACCGCGAACTTACATTCGGCAGATCTCCTTCTGAGTCAGCACTGCGTTCTCCATAAAGTAGGGCAGCATCTTCAACATGCTCTTCTGGGAAGGCTCCACGACCAGATGCATCTTGCTGTCTGCCGATTCGTCCAGCCAGGCGTCCTGGATCCTCTTCTTGAAGGTGAGGAGTCTGTGTACCCGAACCTTGCTTCAGGTGCAGGGATCAAGGCTGTTGCACTGTCATTCGTCCCAGAGATGTGAAAAGTCTTCTTCTTGACTGTTATCCGCAGGCTAGTCACTGATAACAGTGTCTCTGCTGGCAGCCTCGGGGTTGAGCATTTGCTGCGCTCTCTCCCTCTCTCTCTCTCTCCCCCTTTCTCCTCCTCTTTTCTCTCTCTCTCACACACACACACACACACACACACACACACACAAACACACAGAGGTGACAAGCAGGGGCTCTCCTGAAGCCTGCTTAATGCGGGAGGACAGAGATTGCGTTGATGAGCTTATCCCGGTCGCCGTCCCATTCCGTCTTCTGCTCTTCTGGGGTGTGCACACTTTGGGAAGGGGGGGCGGCTCCCTCATTAAGTTGTAGTACAATAAAATGACAGGACGTCTGTCCCATATTCTGGGCTGCCACTCCTCTGAGTAAAGCAGCTCCACATGTAGAAATCAAGAGCCAAGAACGCAGACCATCCCCCAGCCACCCACCGGGGGTGCGAGCAGGAGCGGAAACAGCGCGCTGGTCTTCAGTGAAGGGCTTTGGGGGAAAAAAAGCCAAACAACTGCCCCTGAGGCCAGCTGATGTCCTGGCATTCTCTGCCAGGCGCTACGTTAGAGGAAGACAATGCAGATAGGGTTGGCATTACTCGGGCCAAATCTCATTACCCTGATGACGGAGCACCTTATCTGTCCTCTTAAAACCATGGGTTGCTATCCCAGCA
>JAODJX010000042.1:37672250-37683896 GCA_026776945.1 Isichthys henryi
TATAAGGTTAAAGGAAAACAAAATAATGCGTATACATGATTACATTCATTACTGATTATACAGAAATGATAATAAATAATTAATAACAGCTTCTTCAACCTAACACACACACAGACACGCAGGCAGATGCAGACACGCAGGCACACACACAGACATGTGGTCTTGGGACCAACAAACAGCTGCAAATGGAGTAGCACTCAGCATAGCGCTGGACATGACATTCCTCGTACTGTCGTCCTAAACGTGCTTCAGGATCCCAGGTACGAAGCCGTGCTTATATTAACATTATTATGACATTTTTTTGTGCACCTGCTGTGAATCAGAGAGCACTCTGTGTAACCCTGGGCGGTGGCTGGGTTCAGAGGCCACCTGCAGCGAACCACCAGAGTGTCTGTTACCCGAACTGCTCCAGCAGGCCGTCCCAAGTGGGGAAACCGCGAGTACCGCTGCTCTCGCCCGTAAGAGGATACGAGCCGAGGCCAGCGGCTCCCACCAGACGTGGAGTGGGAGGCTGGTTGGAGGCTAGTAACGTGATACCAACACCCATGGAGCGTGAACCGCTGCGCTTAGAAAGATTTAAAAGACGGCATAAGCACTTTCGGTTCAACTTTCAACTTCTCAAAGAAGGATTTTACCGGAATATTTCAACCAGTGCAATTACAATTTCTAAACTGATTTGGATCAAGTGCATTTTAAACAGATGACTGCTTTGGTTTTGGGATCTTTTACTACTGCTGCTAAAAAAATAAGTCTTACTTCTAGTCGAGATTCTCCAACTACTAAACATAACAAATGGCATATGACTGTACGTGAGGGGCGTGGCCATCAGCTGTCTCAGGAGGCAGAGAGTCACATGACCTGGATTATCAGAACTGATTTTTAACTTCAAAGTCACCATTCCTGAGGTTCATTTGTCTTCCTCCCAAGACAACTGGAAATCTCACATTTTGTGGTTTACATTTGTTTGGTTGACTCCAGTCTGAAATCTTTGGAAAGAAAAAAAGAAAATTGGATAAACCTGTTAACACAAGAAGAGTGGACAAAATATGGAAGCACCGCATAACAGATTAATATCAAGGCCCAAAGAAGGAACAGTATCCCTCAAAACGACTACAAACCTTCTTCCAATGCTATGATAATGTCATCCATGTACAGTGGTAAACTGGATCATTCTTCAAGAAGACAATGCTTCATTTCTTTGAGGGACTGAGGAGGTAGGAAATCTATTTCACACTCAACACAGCAGAGGTCCCCATAAGGGTTCAATGATGTTTATATTTAGCAATAGGCAGGCCATGGAAGTGTGTTTGACTTCATCCTGGTCTTCATCAAACCAGCCACATATTTGCTGAGTGATGTATAGTGGAGCATCATCAACTTGGAAACTGGGGGTATCAAGAGGGACCAGAGTTTACAGCATAAGGTGCACCTGACCGTGAAAAATGGCCTCATGTCCTCTTGCCCATATTATTGCCAATCATGGCATCTGATGTCTTCCACAAAATGGCTCTCCATACCATTATGAACACTGCAGCCAGAAAGAATCCTCATTAACTTCTCAAGACGTAGGAAAAGGGTAAAAGATGACTCATCAGATATTAACTTTTCCATCGTTCAGGCTTTGAGCTCCTTGTTCCAGGTTAAGCGGTCTTCTGCACTAGCCTTGCGTAAAAGGCCAACCACAAATCCCTGCACTGTGAAGCTCGTGACGTGCAGTTTTAGTCAAGCCCAAGTCGCAGATGTGCTGATTCAGTTCTGCGGTCATTTTTAATGCTGTCCTTTTGTGGAGGTTGGCCACTATCCAGTTAACTGTCTGCCCATCAACGCCTGCATGATTCAACTTACAGGCACTGATGTTCTTTCCTGATGCAGTGTGTCTGTTTGCCATGTGCTGTCATGTTTTTGAGACACATAAAACAATTCTGCAGTTTTTGTGACTGACAGACCTGCAATTTGCAACACCGACTCTTTGGCCTCTTCCTAACTCCATGAGCTGCCTCGTGTTCCTTTGAAAACTCACATATCAAAGTGTTGATTGTCAGACTTGAGACACACAGCTACCTAGCATGCAGCCAAATTTGGTTCATCCTTGTAATTGCTTGTGTTATTTTCATGTAGGTACTTCTAAGTCTGAATCCTTTTACATGTGGTGCTTCTTCTAATTTTCTCTGCGCCCTATAGATACTTTCTTTGCCCCAGTTGACACGCTTAATCAATAATCCCCACATTAAGAAACTCTTAAAATATTTGTCTACCAGCATCAGCTGGCAATGGCATTATTCTTATTTCTAAGGGATGAAAAATGCATTCCGTTTATTCAGGTACAATTACAACAGATCTATAGATTTCCACTGCAAATACACGTCCATGCAGGTAATATGTATAAGTCTCATTATCAAGACCATATTCGAAAGTTTTTCCAGAGGCTCATCATGCCTCACTAACAAGGAAACTGCACAAATCTTTACCAGCCATTCCCCTAGATCTCAATGACCGAATGGTCTCCTCCCCGTCGCCAGGAATATCTAATCCCACCATAAACAGGAATGACATCACTGCAGCAGTCTCCTCCGGGACACGCCTCACCTTCCCAAGGCTGCAAAAAGCCGTTGAAACCCGGCTCGATTAAATGCACTACATTACAGCAGAATAAGCTTTGCCTCTATCTCCCGCTGGGTGCAGGTTTCACGCCGTGCCATTCAGACAGGGTTTTTCTTTCCTACTCTAGGACTTTACGTGTCCCTATTTGCATTTCTCCATCGCTTTTTTTTTTTAAACCGATATTTGCTGCGTCATGATCAAGCAGCTCAAAATAACTACCGCGTAAGGTACCGATAAAGCAAGACCGCATTCATCCATAATCTTACAGAACGAATCTCCACGTCATTTAAAATACACATTTAACTCTCTTTAACAGACGGGATTATTTATGACGAATGCAAGCACATTACCGTGCCGAAAATAAATTACACCTTAAACTATCGTATGCAAACATTATATTTATTGTACAAGGCCGTTTGCAACAATTGCACAGTAAATATGAACATAACATCACAGAATCATATAGCATAATGGATATTTTAAGTAACACGACCAAGAAAGGTCGTTTCAGTGAGTATTTCTAATTTCGTGCATTTTTCTAATTTAGAATACAATTATGTGGCTCCCCCTACTGGTGGAAATTACATACAACCCTTATAGAGTTTCCTTCCAGATTAATCACAAGCAGTAACAATTAAATGAACTTTGCCTGCTCTACGATGGCGTGTATGCTGTATCACACATAAAATACTTCAACGAGAGTGTTTCCTCGTAAAGGAGGCTAAATTCATAGTCAGCTAGGGATGTGCTCGCTAGGGCATCAGTCCCCGGCCGCTGCCCAACGATGTGCATTGTGTCCTCTTGTTAATCTGATCATTTATTGCCCTCACTTAAATCACTGACATGTCAGCGGTAGCTTGCATTAATTCGATTTCTCCTCTCTGATGGTTTGGCACATAAAGACGCAGAGGGATTGTCATTTTTACATGTTTAAACCGAGACACACGCAGCGGTTAAATGGGTTGAACACAACCCCAACATACGTCCATGTGGGAAGCGTGAAAGTGCGGTAGTTCAGGTGTTGTACCTTGGATCAGTTTCCCCTAAGAATCCTCGGCATCAGAGGCCAACGTTTGTCTGGCATAGGACGCCCCCAGCTCGCCTGCCCTGATCTACGAGCTGCCGATGAAAAGGTTTTGAAGACAGAAGCGGTAACGGGAGCCGTCCGCCTGTTTGAAAGGCACCGGCTCAGCTGTGACTCGGTACTTTAATCACCGTGAAACAGAGCGCGTCTCGGTACTCTTTATACCCTGAGTAATTTTATTTTTTACAATCAATTATAGGTTTCAGACAAGATGTTCACAGATTAAGTTAAACGAAAACACGCAAACTGAAGCCGATGTGTTCAGGCTTCGTCTGTAGCTGCAATTCACTGACGCCGAATCGCAGATACTTACTGGGCTGAAGCGTATTTTGGAAAGTAATCGCGTTTTCAAATTAAATATCCGATTCACTTCCCGTAAATGCAGGAGCCCAACGCAGTCATGTTACCAAAACCATGTGGGTGAGGTAACCCGTTTTGGACGCTAGTCAAAAATTAATATGGCAGAAAATTAAAAAAGTATATAAAAATAAATTGGTCTGCCCAAGCATAATTGTCTCAATAATTGAATCTTACCTAAAGTTCCAACACGAAAAACAGTATCAGAAACAAGTCATTCTTAGTCGAGTAATAATATAATGACCAATAACTGGAATATCCACTTACATGCCAAAAACATTCTACTCGACAGCCTTGGACACTGTCCTGTAGCTGCCTTTAAGCGAACTTATTTTTAATCATGACGTTTATTCTTCACAAAAAGGAGACTGTTTTCGCGGGGGCCTCGGTCGAGGGATGGGCGACATGCCGAATGACGGTGATCTGCAACATCTCAACTGCCATCCAACGTCATATGATTGTTATATAGTTCATTTCCAGTTAATGTTTTTGGTATTGTGCATAGACAGCACAATCAACCCGATCTACCGCCGCTGCGCTCACGCCTGATCGCACAATATCGCCTTTTAAAACGCCAAACTCATGTTTCAGCTTGTCGGTACCTTACAGGCGGACACTGAGCGCCGCTTGCCGCTTATTAGCCTGATGCATGGGCGCTTCACCTACCGCTAATTAACTCGCTTCACAAGGCGACCACGTTTATTATGCAGATGATAAAGCTTTTTGACAAGGTTTGTGTTTTTCCACCCTTCCTCCGTAAGGCAGACCTACGATTAAGTCGGGCTGAACATAAACAATTAAGCTATTGCTAGTTGGCTAATGATTCCATTTTTAAATTATTCTTCTCGCCATATTTCTCGCCTTTTGCTCCTGCCGCCCCGCTATCCACAAATAACGCCGAGCGAATGTCAGTAGCGGCTTCCTTTCTTGCGGCTGAATGCGAAGCCGGCTAATGAAGCGCACTGACTGGGCGCCTGGGCGGCGCATTGTTCGCCTCTCAGCCGACTGTCAAACCCATTGAAGGGATGCTAGCTAGCAAGCCAATTTTCTCATTGGTGCAACATATACCCATTTCTTTTCTGCCATCGTTGTCTTTTTTTGTATTTTGCAATAAAATAGCAACCATTCATTTTACTTTTTACTCTAGCGTTAACCCTAGGAAGCCAGTCGAAGCGCGGTGTTCATTGAGCGCCGGGGCGCCCGCAGCGCTCTTCCCCGGGCGTGGGGCCTACGCGTCCCCCGCACAGCCTCGGCGTCTCCTCCGGCCTTAGGCTCTTCCCACGTCCGCAGACTCCACTCTCTCTCCCTCCCTCAATGCAGACTTACCTCCCCCGCGTTGGTGGCGGTGGTGCTGGCCGTGGACGCAGCGCTAGGGGTGGGAGATCGCTGCAGAGTCACCAGAGCCATGGCTTGGGGAACGGCTGACCCGGCGGGAGCGTCCCTGACCGGGTAGGGATGTTATTCACCAGGCAGATCGCCCCGAGGTTGCCCCCCTGCGCTGAGCGATGCTGAATGTCCAGAACCAAGTTAAGCGAGCGAGGATACTAATCCCAAGGGTCTGATCTCACTGTCCCGTTAAATGTCAGATCCATCATCCACGTTACGCAGCCAACTCCCGGCCGCCGCTCCCGTGTGTTCTGCGAAGACGTGCATACGATGCACATTAAAGATTGCAGCCGCTTCGCCTCGCGTGTTAATTTGTCCGCTCATTAAGATTTAAACGCGTGCATACACGCCACACATGCAGCAGCAAGCAGGAGAGCTGCGTGTGGGATGCGCGCATCGCTACCGATAGCCAGCCTCTGATGCTACGTTGTAATGGATAGACGATCTGGATAGCACCAGAAAAAGGATGCAGATATGTCTTTTTCCCTCTATACCCGACAGCACTGTCCCAATCTGCTCGTCGTGACGCAGTTTCTGCATCAGTATCAGTGTGTAAGTGTGTGTCGGCGAGCTGATCAGGCGGTGTCATACGGACGATCATAACCCATTAAAAGCCTCTGGAACACGTCTTGTCGCGAAGAAGCAATGACATTAAATGTCACGCTTTAGCGGAGTCGATAACTTGTGGCAGTTTCTTTTTAATTCTTGTTGTCTGGTGCTTAATGCCCCTTTTCCCGGACCTAAAAGTCGCATTTAAGGAAACCGTTTGTTGAATAAATTCATCTAAATGTCTTGTAAATATTTAGCCGTCAATGTCCTGCCCTAATATAATGAATCGAAATGTTTAATCGGGCAGGGATATCCCTGTATTCCTTTATCAGAATGTTCCAATAACCTCACAATGACATTTCTTACATTGCACGTTGTTTGGCATTAAGGATTTTTTTTATTATTATTATTATTATTATTATTATTATCTCCTGTTGTTGAGCTACAGCAAGCGACACCTATATAAAAAGAGTTAAAGGGGACTATTACGTGAACAATACAACGCTGCCCAGGGCGAGCACGTACAGCCTGTCACCCTGAAAAGGACACTGGCAGTAATTCTAGAAGGATCAATGTCTTGGTGCAGGACATTCGTTGCGGCGCACAGTGCCCGCACTTGTCACCTTGCCGGGGCTCTGGCTGCGCTACAGGGGGAGCGTAATGCGGTAGGCGGCTCGGTCTTGCCGGGGCGAGCAGGACGAGAACTGGGACAAAGTCCGCGTTGCATTTGGTTGACAAAATGAATGCAAAGCTGGCTAAGCTTCTATGCAAAGACGCCAAGGCAATCATGACAGTGAGGACTTTCTGGAAAAATAAAAGGTTTAGCCTATTTCTTGGTTTACACCCTTTATATCACTTCTTCATTGATTCCGAGTAAAACTTTGGAACGGGCGTATTTCAGTGAATATTAAGGCGGATTAAAAGCACCTCATAAATATTCATTTATATATATATAAAAAATATCAATCTGGGTTTGATGGCTGCTTTTCGGGATGAGTCGTCCCTAAGCGCTTTACATGGATGTGTTGTGATGCATAAAACATCATTAGAGATACAGAACGGGGGAATGGAAGGAAAGAAATTAAATAGAGATACATAAAGTAAATTAAAATCTGCTTTTCGAAACTGCTATGCCGCGTTGGTGATTTAATTAATGTTAAACTCATAAGCCTCGCTTTTCTGCTTTCATAATCGAGTTGCAGCGCTTACGTAATCTTACACAAACTAGCACGCGGCGCACCGAGTCGCCGTAATGATTAACTTGAGGGAGAGTCTCAGTTCAGACGGCAGTACCGACGACAACAGGTTAGTGTTTGTGCCTGTTTGAAATAATTTAACATTTGTCATTTTCTTTCTTTAAATTTATGTCTGTCCGTATATATTTACTAATGTACATGACTTAATTTCAAGAAATGAAAGTCTGGTAAAGTGACGTTGGTAGGAATCATTTTTCTGCAATTCTGCAAACGGAACTAATAAGGTTGCAAGTATGGCTGTACGAGAAAGAAAACGTGTGCGCCGTAAAGCATGGTTTGCTACATCAAGTTGTTGGTCTGGGTTTAACCGATCTAGGAGGAATTTGCAGCTCGTCATCGTCAATGATTTTAAGTGACCCTCGTAAAAGTATCAACAGAAACTTTATGCCGCCGCAGAATTTGAATAACTTTACATTTGTGTTCGACATCTCCAGTCTTTTATGCTGTTTTCTGGAAGAAAAACGGAACTCATATATTAAGGATCCCTGTTTATTCTTTAATAATAATTAGGTACAAGAGGTGTAAAGTAATTATGTACAAATAAGTAGCCTAGTTGTTTTTTTTAGAATTTGCGCTTAAGTATTCTAAGTTTAAAATCATAACGTTTACTTTCACTTCGCTACGTCTCCGAACCAATTTTTGTTACTCTAATAGATTTTGCACGAGACAGTAGATAATCATCCATTAATGTATACTATTTGAGAAATACATGCAGGACACCTGAGTGTGAGGACGTTTCTGGGTAAAATATGAATCACGTTTTTTCCCCACTGACTCAGGGAAGTAGTAACGAGTTCTGGCCTTCCTCTGTACAGTCGTGGCCAAAAGTTTTGAGAATGACACAAGTATTGGTTTTCACAAAGTTTGCGGGTTCAGTGTTTGTAGATCTTGTTTCTATGGTATACTGAAGTATAATTACAAGCATTTCATAAGTGTCAAAAGTTTTTATTGGCAATTACATTAAGTTTATGCAATATTTGATGCCCCTTCTTTTTCAAGACCTTTGCAATTCGCCCTGACATGCTGTGAGTCAACTTCTGGGTCAAATCCTGCATCCATTCCTGCATAATCAATGCTTGGAGTTTGTCAGAATTTGTGGGTTTTGTTTGTCCACCCGTCTCTTGAGGATTGACCACAAGTTCTCAATGGGATTAAGGTCTGGGGAGCTTCCTGGCCATGGACCCAAAATGTCAATGTTTTGTTCCCCAAGCCACTTAGTTATCACTTTTGCCTTATGGCACGGGGCTCCATCGTGCTGGAAAAGACATTGTTTGTCACCAAACTTTTCTTTGAATGGTTAGGAGAAGTTGCTCTCAGAGGATGTATTGGTACCATTCTTTATTTATGGCTGTGTTCTTGGGCAGAACTGAGAGAGCCCACTGCCTTGGCTGAGAAGCAACCCCACACATGAATGGTCTTACTATTTTGCCTGATAATTATTAATATGAAATATTAAAATTTCTGTAAATAACGAATGTGCCAGAATGTAACCCAGAGGTAATTGCCCCCCCCCCCCCCAACTTGCTATTTTGCAGCCTCCTAATCAATTGGTGCTCCAGCTGATCGCCTATGTCATCTATAGGGTGGAGTGACTAAAATTATGTTGTAGATTTTAAAGATTATACGCTTACTTTAATTCTGGCTTTTGCTCTTTGAGAGTGCTTGGTGTACCACTTTGTAGGAAGAAATGCAAAAAGGAAAAAAATGATTAAATGAATTTTAAAATGCAGGATAGTTACTTATGAACTCTGAGTAAGTGATTGCAGTGTTGTTATGAAGCACAAATGCAGAATGATTGCATGCTTACTTGTTCTTGGGTTCAAATGTTATTTTGTTATGTATGCAGATGTATTTATTATGCATGATTTGACATATTGCAATTTTACTTGAAGTTAATAATCAATAATAATAATTGATACTTTATTGATCCCTGTGGGGAAATTCTCTTTATGCCTCCCCAAACTTGCTCTTTTGTAGGTAGGAGTAAGCTGGCTGCGAAGGGCCTGAGCAGAACTTACGGCCTGTTGTTTTTATTGGTGAATTACCGTAAGGTGTTATGACTGATTTTTGAATTTTAAAAATATGGCACCATTTAGAGTTGCTCATCTGCCCCATCCATTGTCCAGCCATGCGCGTGGCCATCATAGGAGCGGGCGTCATTGGCCTCTCCACTGCCCAGGCCCTTCTTGAGCGCCACCACTTGATGGGAACGTCGCTCACGGTGGAGGTGTACGCAGACTGCTTCACGCCACTCACCACCAGCGATGGTGCCGCGGGCCTGTGGCAGCCGTACCTACATGACAACGGCAACACCCTGGAAACGTACGACTCCTGCTAGTGCTGCTAAAATAGTTTAGATTTAAAGTAATTTTAAAAAAATCATTCTATCATAGTCTTCTTAATGGCCAGTTTTGAGCAGTCTGTGTGTGTCAACAAAATTTTACTTCAGTCTCTAAACTTACCTGGGAAATTTTAGTGTAGTGATTTAGTAAAACTTGCCTAGTTCCATCATTCTGATGCTCTCTAAAATGGTAGCATGCATTTTGACATTTCACCTTTCCTTTTCCTGCTTCCAGAAAGTGGAACAAGGAGACGTTTGACTATCTGCTAGGCTTCCTCAGCTCTCCTGATTCCATCAGGATGGGAATATTTCTCCAGTCTGGCTATAACCTCTGCTCTGAGCCCTGCCCGGTGAGGACCTGCAGTCCTCTGTGCAATGGCTGAACATCAGATTACTCTCTCATTTGAAAGCTAGGGATCCTGGGAAATTAAGTTCTGCTCTTGATGCCTGCTGTCTCTGTAGGGCAGGGCTCTTCAAATCTGGACTTCAATTCCAAATCCAGGTCTTGTTTTCAGTTCTCCCAGGTAGTCAGTTTAATAATTACTGATTCTGATTGGCCAAAGAGGCTTCACACCTGGCTCAGGTAAAGGAATTGCTTAGACCTTGAGGACCGTGACTTCAATAACCCTGCTATAGGGCATCTCCGTATTAGTGATGGTGTCACAATTGTAGTGTTTTAGTTTGGGATTTGTACTAGGAATAAATAAAGGAAATTCCAGGGTTGGGAGCAGAGAGACTTTCAAATAGAATTACACAAGTCAAAAAGGTAACTATAATTTCCACAAGGATGAGTGGAGATTAAGCTGAACTTCTCTTTTCATGCAGGACCCTTCATTTAAAGATATTGTCCTGGGTTTCCGGCAACTGACCAAGCGTGAGCTGGAACTGTTTCCTGGATACAGGTGCTGAGCCTTTGTGGACACTTACGCAGAATTCAGATGTTGACATTTTAAGAGAGTCTATGAGTACTACAATGTCCCAAATCCACAGATAGTTCTTTGTTTTAACCAATGTCTCTTCTTCATTGTTGTTTAATACTTCAGCTTTGGCTGGTTCAACACAGCTCTCATAATCGAGGGGAAGCACTATTTGCCCTGGCTTACGAACTGGTAAGACTTAGAAGTTGGTTAATATTGCAGTGTATATATGGTTGCATATATATGGCATATTTTGCTGCATATATTATTGTATTAAACAGTGTTGGTTTCCAGGAAGTTTGGGATTTAATCCCCACTACATAACATTTGGTTTAGTTGAGCCAATAACCACTGTTATTCAACACCGTTCAATTTTTAACTTTCACTGAAGATTAAGCTAAACCAAGGTCCAAGGTCCAGTTACTTAACAACCCTAATAACACAGGTTATAATGACGCTAAATCAGCACCATGTTTAGTTACAGGTGGGGAATGACTCCCTCTGGCTTTGGTTCAGTATTCACTTGTGCCAGATGTCATCTGGCATCATTTCCAAGTTGTAACAAACACAGAAGCCATTTTCAGTTTGAAATAACAAATCTTAAGCAGTGAACACTATTTTTTTTTTCAGGCTGAAGGAAAGAGGGGTCAGATTTTTTCACCGAAAAATTAATTCTTTCAAAGAGGTAAAAACAGAAATTACCTATCTACAAATGATTGTGGTTTACTTCTATGTCTTTGTTGAAAGTAGGCATTTTTATATCAGGTCTTTCTCTGTTCTTTCGCTCTATCTGTGGTGGAACAAAGAATTGAATTTTCATATTTAAGTAACAATACAGGTACCACACTAAAATGTTACTCGGGTAAAGGTCATCCAGTGAAATCTTACTCAGTTTTTGAGTATAGATTTGAATATAGCATCGTAAGTTACAGTGCAGCACTACAAGGAAAACAGAGTTATAAGAGGATAAGTGAATATATATATATTAAATATATATATATATATTTAAAATTATAAAATAGGATGATTGTAGGCAAGGGCATCAGAAATTGATGGGGACGGGGGAAATAAATCCCCCCCCCCCATAATACCAGTAGATCCCCCCCCCCCTTCTCAAACAATAATTAATTCAAAAAAGTGACCATCCTTATTTTC
>JAODJX010000042.1:37703842-37735401 GCA_026776945.1 Isichthys henryi
ATGTGACCCAGGCGGAGACTCGAACCCAGGTCCCAGAGGTGTGAGGCAACAGTGCTAACCACTGCACCACCATGCCGTCTATAACAAATCCAAATAGCAGAATTCTTAAAACTAGGAGGCCAGACCAAGACAACAGATCATCAAGAAAAATAAAAACCAAACCTTACATTAGTATGGTTATCACGAGTTTAAATGCATTAATTGTGAGTATGGGTAACTATATACTGAAATAATATAGAAGTGGGTGTGATCATGGGGAACAACTATTCCTGTGACTGGTAACTAGTCACTCGGATACTGGACTAACACAGCAAACACACATTCAGATATTAGAATGATTTCTGTGTTTTGCTTTGGAAACATATTGCAAAACGACATCTGCACATGCAGTACAGGCAGCCTCTCTAGCCAAAGTGCAAAAAAGGTGACAAAAAGCACGAACAGTGCAACGTATCACAAGCATATTCCTCACTCTCTCAGAAATGGAGTTTTGGCGAGTTTTTACCTGAAATAACAATTCACTGAGTGTTTCATAGCACAGTGTCTCCACTTCATGCACCATTGCAAGTAAAATATGTTAAATATCTTTAACTTTATGTAGTAAAATTGAGAGTTCCACTTGAGATTATGTTAATATTCTCTATGGCACCATTAAAAAAAGATTTAAAAGGGAAGAGTAAACCTTCTTCAATGCAAATGAGTAATATAATTACCACAAATCCCTTTCCTAAGCTACTTGCCAGCCCAACATACAACTATTACTAGTATTCATGACAAATTAACAATGGGGGGAAATCACACATTTCTAGATTCATTGATCAAACAATAAATTCCTTTAGGTAACTACTAGGGTTCTTGAATAACCATTAAACCAGAGCTAAACATCTTGACAGTCATATCCTATTTTTATAAAGAAAACATAAATAACTTTCTTAGAAAAGGCTTTTAGGGGAACCAAACCTTGTATGTAATCCATCCATTTTCTGTAAGTGATTGTCTTATTCAGGGTCGTGGGAGGTCTGTAACCTATCCCAGAGGGCTAAAAGGCAGGGGACAACCCAGGACAGGAGCACCAACCCATCACACTGCTCACTCACACACGATTCCCTCACACACGTACACCTATGGGCAATTTGGTAACTCTAATTAGCCTCGACAGGTCTTTGGACTGTCAGGGGAAACTGGAGAAACCCGGAGAAACCCGGAGAAACCCCAGAACCACACGGGGAGAACATGCAAACTCCGCACACATGGAACCCAGAAGTGTGAGGCAACATTGCTAAATCCTGCACCACAGCACCACCCCTTGTATGTAATCTTCCTTTGCAATTTCAGTATGGTTAAGATCAAACAATGACTTTGTATGCACAGTCACTCCTCTCAGAGGCTCACAGACTGGCGCTGTTCTCACCAGAGATGAGAGCATGTCTGAAAAGTGAGCGAGGACAACAAGGCTGTGGGTGTGTAATGCGCCTCACCTCCCTCATAATGTATGTCCGAATGACGTCTTAATTACTACAATCAGAGTCGGGGGGTGTTCAGTCGATAGCTAAACACAGCTGCAATCTAACAAAGAAATCCTGTAAATAACCAAAGCTTACTTTGCTAAAGCATTTCATGAAGCAAATATTAGGGGCACTTATCCTGAGGCAGCTGTATTGGTAGAAACAAATCCCAGATTTAACATAAACTGCAGCCATGGTGAGAATATACATCTCCTTTGTGAAATATCGTACTTAACTCTGAGATGGACTATACTGTAAGTACTCTGGCATTACTTAGCAGGTGACAGCGGTGTCTGTTAAAATATATCTAAAGGTTTTATCCTAAAGATTGAGGAATAAGGAATCCAGAAAGCAATTTCTGAACCGCCATTTTCCCGTGAAATGAGCCCAGGCAGACCTGGATTGGCCAGAAAATGACTCTCAGACATGGTGATGAGGAAATGTGCTGCATCCTTTAGGTCCAGGGCACCTTCACAGTTTTCCCCGTGATTCTTATTTGGTTTTCTTGTCATACGGTGGCCAGGCTGACTGCCAAGCAATTGCACTATAGGAGGGACAACATTTCCTGTTAAAGAACTGCCAAGGTATATACGCCTTTGGGGACTCCGCAGAAAGTGGTGCCACGGTTTCATGCAGAAGTGAAAGTGGGTAAATTTCCTCCCAAAAAGAACTTAACTTCTATGTTTGATCCCTTATACGACACTCCAAGCAAATCATTTTCTACTTCTACTAACATTTCATACAGGCAGGTTACCATACTCTGTTAAAGGTGCTTTGAGCTTAATATAGCGAATTCACTATAGAAAAATTAGTAACATGGACTTGAGGGGACACAAATAATGTAGCAGTACACTGTCGATGTACTAATTAATGAAAAATTAAGTGTTCGTTCATCATTAATCAATCATAAAGGTTCATGTTTTTTCATGCAGTTACTATATTTGTTCGTGATTTGTACTTGAGTAGTAACTGAGTTAAGTAATTTGAGCCCCTCAAGTAAAGTGTAACCGGAGAATTTTAGTCGTAATCATTAAGTCAAATCCTAACATTTATGCACACAATGACAATTTTCTTTATTTAAATGATTATGCGCACCCCTATCTCTGTATCGTCTCACTTTCTTAAAGAAACGGCCAGTCTTTCCAGTAAAGGAGATCGCAGAATCTAAACAGAACCGTAACGGGAAAACTGGAGGTCATTTTCATTGTCACCACTGGGGTCTGGAAATATTTTTGTTGAGACTACTATGTCGTTTTTAATAAGGCTCAAATACGGAATAAAGTCAAGATGCTTTTGTAAGCATTTTTTTTTATTTTACAACTTTATTTTATGCTTGTATTATTTAGTAAATTCCATGGAATCACCCATCGATTGTTTAATTGTTTACATGGGAATTCAAATAGATTGTTCGTTTTACTTTACAGCAATGATCAGAAAGTAGCATAATCATCCATCTGTCCACAGCCTGTTATCTGGTGCACTTGAAGAGCCTATGAAGAGAGCAGACGAACCTGTACGCATGAGTCATCTGTGGTGAAGTGAAGAACACTAAGGAGTCTATAGCTTTCCGGCATTTGGATTTCAGCTGCTACGGCAGGTACAAGTACAACATGAATGAGCCTGCGTGAGTCAAACTGATGACTAGATGATATAATAAACAAAAGTGAAATTAGGGAAATCGATAAAAGTAAGAGCAGAAGCATCTGCAGCATTTACAGGATAACTAAACAAGTAACGGAGTTTGAATAATTTTTCCGTGTAAGCAGATCTTGCAATTGTACGAAAGATGCAATAAAATTGTCCAAAACGCAAATTAACCTTTTAAACTCGATGGATAAATGGGTAAACGATAACACATTACCAGACGCCCTCTCAAGGAATCGGTTTAAATGATCCCATAATATTTTCATTTCAAACAACACTATTTTTTGGTCGTACATTAAAGGTATTTCAAAAATGTTACTCCTAGCATGAACAATCAGGCAAAACAAAGGAGGCGTATACAGATAGCATGAACACAGGAAAACAGGAAAGCAAGCAGTGCGTTTGGTGAAAGGGGGGGCCGATTAAAATAATGAGAAATTACGGCTGCATGCAATGGGCGCTTTTGAGGACTCACGGAAGCTGTCTCAGCTGGAACAGATCATCGTCCATTGTGGCACTGTGTGGTTGTTTGTGCGGCTTTTTCCGGGGCTTTGTCTCATTGCCGTTACATTGTTGCCAAAGAAAGCGGCGTTTTCAGCACCACGGGCTTGCAGACAGCGACTGACTGCGATTGTCAATGGAGATCGGGGCGGCAGAGGGGCGGCGTTAGCAGTTCTGCTTCCTGTGTCGTGTCTCTGGCGACGGCAGTCAGCGGCGATCCAGACCGCGGAGGGGTCATAGCCGTCACAGCGTATAATCACGATGAATCCCGCCTATCCTTATTTACCCTGAGGCTGGTTTCATACATGACCTATGCGAACAGACGCACCACGTAATGCATCATGCAGAAATTCATTTACAAGCGACTGTGATTAACAGATTTTTCTATTATACATTCATATTAATATTAATAAAGCGAATGTTTTCTCAACAGTGCACGGCCATACGAAAATAAAACGTGCATGAACTGAAACTGAAGCAAAGGACAGCAAGACCTAGTAAAGCAGATTTAGGCACCGTGTTCTGAGAACTGAGGAAATATATATATAAACACTATATATGTGAATTCCATGCTGTATAGGTATGCCACATAACCACATGAACAGTATGTTATATAAATTATGCCCACAGAGGTGCGAATACATTATCACGTTACACAAATACATTAATCTTATGAAAATAGGTGTTTTGTAGATCTAGATGGTGCTTAGTTTGGTTCACTTGTGTTCTGTTTACTGGTAATGACCCTGTGGAAGCCAACCAACACACTGAGTGTTTAGCTAGATTACATAAGGCAGATCGTGTTATGCACATTATGATCTAAGGGCTCTGGTGTACATACTCCCTGAGGTTGAAAGACATGCTCTCCTCCTCTCTAATTCTCTCTCGCTCTCTGTTTTCCTGACACTCACAGACTGTCACCACTTGTCATGCCAGGCCGGAGGAATAATATTCCAGAAATCTGAGTCAGGATTGTACTGGTTTTATCTGAGACGCATGAAAATTGGTAAGATATCTGTTGTTGGCAAAAGAAATTATGCAATTTGACAAAACAAAACATGTATTCAGTGGTCAGAATTGAAATATAATGGAAACTCATGTGTAATTAAAAGGTTCTCCAGTTAGACCATATTATGGTATTATGAAATAATGCTCACGGTTCAGTAAATAAACTCCAATAAATAAACATTTTAGATATAGATTGAAAGCCTGATTTGCCAGTAATACTGATCTTTGTCAAAAAGGGAAAAAGTCAAGTGAAGAGAAAACTGTGGCCGAAAATATTGCACTTTTTGCAAATAGCTCACAATTTTCTCTAAAAACAAGTTGAAATTGATCTAATTATTTGGACTTACCCTGAACAGGATAAGTGGTTAGAAGATGGATGAACAGAATCCTGCATTTCTGTCACTACATGCGGAACAGAGGAAGCGAGAACAGAGGCAGTGGGTAAATAAAAAGAGTTTTATTACACTAAGGAGAGCCAAACTGAAAAGAAACAGGGTCACTGTAGATTCAAACTGGGGAAGCGGGAAAAAACTGGGCAGGAGCAATATTGGATAGCAACACTAATGATCACTCTTGTAAACACAGGACTGGGTAGCACTAATGAAGATGAGAGGCAAATAGGAGATAGTTGGGGATGATTAACACAGTGGCAGGAAGGAGAGGCGTGGCAGGCAGGAATGGGTGTGGCAGGCAGGAATGGGCGAGGCAGACAGGAATGGGTGTGGCAGGCAGGAATGGACGAGGCAGACAGGAATGGGTGTGGAAGACAGGAATGGGTGTGGCAGGCAGGAATGGGCGAGGCAGGCAGGAATGGGCGTGGCAGGCAGGAATGGGTGTGGCAGGCAGGAATGGGCGTGGAAGACAGGAATGGGTGTGGCAGGCAGGAATGGGCGAGGCAGGCAGGAATGGGCGAGGCAGACAGGAATGGGCGTGGCAGGCAGGAATGGGCGTGGCAGGCAGGAATAGGCGAGGCAGACTGGACGGGCAAAACGTGACCATTTCTCTGTCAATACTGAATCTGATGAAGTAGTTAATATATCCTTTTAAACTAAAAAACAACAAAAAAAGAGATAATTAATAGAATTATTGATATGTTGGACCTAATATTTGGTGTCACAGTAAATGTTTGGGATAACTAAAATCAGGCATTTCTATAGCAGCCAATGAGCTTCTTGCTTCTCTATCCTGGAAGTTTAGCTAATTTTTACTGTGCAAACTGTTCTAGCTAATTTAATATTTCTATATACACAGAGGTGGTGTGCTTCACCGGAGGCTTAAATTTGGTCTCATACATCCAAAGAACATTCGCCCAGAGGGCATTTTCCAAGGTCAGATGTGTTTTGGTGAAATGCAGTCAGGCTTTCCTATGCCTCTCTCCCAGAAGTGGGGTCCTCCTCAGTTTCTTACCAGTGTTTCCCAATCCGGTCCGTGGGAATCGCCAAACAATCCATGTTTTTGCTCCTTCCCAGCTCCCGGCCAGACAGCCCACAGTTGGAGATGGGTAGTGTAGGTTAAAACTATTGTAACTTATGTCTGAAGGTCAGATTGAATCTCGATAGTACTTGATTGAAGTCTGTTCTCTACCATGTAGACAATTTTTCTTTGATCATGTTTTTGTACTAATTTGCAAGGAACTTAGCTATGGTTCTATTCCTCCATAACATCACAGACAGTGGAAACAGAGACTGACTCTCTGGAGTTGGCTTTGTAGCCCTGAGATTGTCCATGGTAAATTATTTGAAGGAAGTGCATGGGTGCCAGTATTTTAAACTGTTAACTGCAGTTGCCACTGTAATGTAATAATGGCATATAAGTAAGGAAGACAATTTTCATTTTTAGGTTCATGTAGACTTCTTGGTTGAGGTTTCTCCTTTGTTTTTGGGGTATAAAAGAAAGTCTGTATGTAATCTGGAAAATGACTCATTTTACGGGCAGAAAACCAAATGAATGAAGTTACAGTTAGTGTTTTAATATGATTGAGGTTTGTAAGAGGCTCCACATTACACTTAGTAGTAAAACATTTAAAATAATAAAACAAATCACAATAAAACATAAATGCAGCTAGGCAGAGCTTACAATGAATGCCCAGGTACACATATAAGAAGTATTGTTATTCTGAAGTAAATAATAAATATGACTGCATAACAGATGTCCTGATGTCTCTTCCCTGGTATCACACTCACCTTAGACTGAGCTAAAAGATTCTTTCACTTATTTGTGAGATATCGGAAGGTCGGAGCCCTGCTTATCCAGCTGAGATGATTAATGTGTATAAGCCAATAGGATGCAGGCCTCCTTGAAAGCTCCAGGATAAAGAAAAAACTCCTGGCTGTGAAGCCTATAGAGTAATTATAAAGAATGTTGCCCTTTAGTCTCAGTATTTAAGTGTGAAATGAATATTGTAAGATGGAGGAGGGTGGATAGTAATATCTTAGGGGTGGTACTTTGCTCTGTGTAATCGGAAGGTTGCTGGTTCAAACCATAGTTGGCATCTTGATTTCACAATTGGGTCTTTGAGGAAGGTATATAACCTCAAATTCTCCAGGGACTGTGTGATGGCTGCCCTGCCAGCCACACACCCATCAAAGTAATACTTACACATTCTTTACCCAGTTCATTTTCATTTCTGTAGGTATTGATTCTTTTAGGTTTGTTTCTTTTGCAGTACAGTCAGGTCAGGTCAAGTCAGGCAGCAGACACCCACCAAATGAGAAAACACTTCAGGAGGTTCGCAACCCCCCAGGTTGGCACGCAGTCCAGTCCCACCCTCCAGAAATGGCCTCTTATCTGCCAGAGCCAGGTGTTACATGGGCATCCCTTTGGCCTGTCCAACCACTGGGATCCTCAGCGATGAGAAGCTTGTGAGCTGGATCACCCTCAGGGAATCGCGCCACATGGCCATAGTGCCATAACTGATGCTCCTTCACAATGCAGGCAATGTGCCTCATTTGGGAGTCCCTGAGCAACCACTTGTTCGACACAAAGTCGAACTAGTAGTACCCAAGGAGGCACAGTACTGAAGGAGTCCAGTTTTTGTCTCAGGTCACTGGATAGCATCCATGTCTCAAAGCCACACGGCAAAACAAGGAGCACCAGGACTCTAAAGACTTGGACCTTGGATCCTCTTACGAAGACATCAGGAACAGTTCACACCCCTTCCCAGTGACCTCTTGACCCCCCCATGGTCTCACAATCCATCTACTGACTACGTAGAAAGTGTCACCAGAGACATCAATATTGCTGCCGAGATAAGCGAACCTCTTAACACGGTTAACATTCTCTTCACAGACAGATACACTGTTGATAGCTGTGCACAACACCTCATTGAAGACCTGAATCTTGTTTTTGATCCAAGACACATGCAAACCCAGACACTCAGATGCCTCACTCAGTCTCTCAAGAGCACCGTCAAGATCAGTGAATCTTTCTTCACCAACAGATGCCCCACAGCCGCTGGATCTCACGACCCTGCCCAACACCCAGTCCATACAAGCATTGAACAAAGTAGGAGCAAGAAGACGCCCCTGGTGATCCCCAGAATCAACAGGAAAAAAAACAGAGGTTCTCATTCCACTTTGCACAGCACTCACAGTACTAGTGCAGAGGTCAGTCATGATGTCTAACAACTTTGGGGCAATCCTGTGAAGTCTCAGCATGTCCCACAGGGTAACTCGATCAGCTGAGTCGAATGTTTTACAAAGATTGACAACGACTGCGAAGCAATTCGCCCAATGTTTGTGTTTCCGCTCCATGAGAATCCTCAGTGCCAGGATGCGGTCAATGATAGGCTTCTTAGGCTTAACACCAGACTGTTCTGGTCACTGGTAGGTGAGCATATGATCATGGATTCTATTGAGGATGACCCTAGCAAGGACCATAACTGGCATTTAGAGCCGTGTTATTCCCGTGGAGTTACTGCAATCCAGGCGATCACCCTTCCCTTTCCAAATAGGGACAGCAAGTCCCATTTTCCAATCAGTTGACTGGAAGCACAGATTGTTTGCTGTGCCAGGAGGACAGCCTTACCATCGGCCTAGAGATATTTACCTGGATACCAGAGTTGCCTGTGGCCTTCCCTACCCCTTGCAGTTCTGTAGGAGCCTCCATGGTTTGTCCATATGGATGTGATTCATCTCTTTCACCGCACTACCAGTATTGCAGTACTAAGTCCAATGATGGGGCTCAGGATCCAGTGACCCGCAGCCACCAACATTTCGCAAAGTTGAGTAACATAGATCCACTTTCACCACAATCGACAGATGTGTGGTGACCGATATAATCCTAAGAGCCAGCCCTGTCAGTGTCAATGGTC
This sequence comes from Isichthys henryi, assembly GCA_026776945.1. Classification (NCBI taxonomy): domain Eukaryota; kingdom Metazoa; phylum Chordata; class Actinopteri; order Osteoglossiformes; family Mormyridae; genus Isichthys; species Isichthys henryi. The sequence continues at coordinate 37,712,813 of JAODJX010000042.1, forward strand.
CCATGACTAGAGGAGGGTCACCTCGTAGGCACCCATCAACCACCAAGAAAAGTTGCAAATAAAATGCCTCCCTCATCACTCACCGCAGTTGGAGTATACACTGAAACAACAAACAAGACACCCAGAGAGCGCCCTCTTCTGAGTCTCATAATACGCTCGTTGAAAGGAGTTACAGTGGCACCATCAGAAGGAGCCAATCTGCCACACCAACAGCGACTTCCTGAGTATGGCAGCCATCAGCGCAAGCAGACCAATGAGAGGTGTACCTGCCTACAGAAATTTGACCACTTCCAAATCTGTGTACCTCAGAGAGTGTTGCCACTGAAATGTGTTTTTGAAGGTCCTCCAACAACAGAGGGAGATGGGCCACCTGAAATTAACACCCACACCTCAGCACCATCTATCTACAACAAGATTGATCTCAATGACTCTCCGGCAGTTTCATTTCTTCTGGGGCTGAAGCTCCAAAGGGCTTTTCCTCCATCCCCTTCATCATGCATGCAGCCTTTCTGTGGGTGGCTGCAGCAGAGCTACTCCCGTGGAGAGCAGAAAAAAGACCCATGTGCTTTGTAGAAGCAGAGTGACGTTTTTATGGTAGCTGGAGTGCCAATCCTGCCACCAACCCCCAAATTTTTTCATGCAAGTTTAAGGACCACTTGCAGGGCCAGATGTAGTTTAATGTCATACCCTGGAGAATCAAAACACAATATTATTTGTTTGTTAGCCTTTATTTTTTTTAACACATTGGTTTCTGGATGAAGTACACACATTTAATTTCCTTTGTAATGTCATTTATTTGATTCATGTAATTAGTTATTTGTTTTTTCTTATGAGTTAACTTTTTTTTTGCTGTGGGGAAAAGTCTTGTTCCTGGTGAAATGGGGCAAATCTTGTTCAGAAAGCAGGAAATTGGAATGGTCCACAAAGCAGTCATAACATAGGGGAGAGAGTTTTAATAAAATTCTTTTCCTTAATATTCGTCTTTTCATTTGGGTTAGTATTTTGTTTTAATTATGAAATTTCTCACTGTCCTGTTGAGTTTAATTTAATCATTGTGTTTGGTTTTTCCCTTTGTGTCTACTGGATTACATGTTTAAATGTAAATCTCAGACTGATGTCAGGTGACAGACTCATGCAGTCATGTGAGCCTGTTATAACCAATAGAAACCACTGTTTAGTCCCTCGGCCCCAGGACTCACGCCTGCACAATGGTGCCTTTAACTAGTCCTGAGAGATGATATGCTTCCCTGTGTGCTTCCCTCATGCTGGAGCTGAGACAGCTGTTTTTTGTGTTAAATCTGCAGTCTTTAGTACTTCCCCCATCCTATATCAACCCTATCTCTCAAGAAAGATGTCTAATTTGTTTCCTTAAATTGCTCTGCTGCCAAATAAATATGTGCGGTCACCAACATTAAATTAATATGAATAATTTATTGCCTGGACTGATATCCATTTCAGGGTATAGCCAAGCCTTGTGCCCAAAGCTGACTGGGATAGGCTCCAGGCCCCCTTGCGACCTTGATCAATATAAGTGGTGAGTTGGGTGGATGGAATTTATTGACTTGGGCTAAATAGGGTGCAGTAGATATTTTGGATACAACTTAAGTTCCTCTTACATTTTATTAATACAATTTTTTCTTTGCATCTGTTTTACTTGTCAGGCACATTTTCCATTACTTCATGTCAGGAACCAGGAAACTAGAGTATGTGTAATCTTCACCACAAACCAAACATTCTGTGAATGCTTTTGGGCATTTTTTGCAGAGTATAAGTATCACCAATAGCATTAGCATAAAAATATGTTGTCACTGTGAAATTTACTTTTCATGTTGTGAAATAGTTTTTGGAAAAGTTACAGTACAAACCATCTCAAAGGAAGAATGTTTATAAATGATGTAAAATCAAGCTTCAGTTTATGTGGAATTAGAGAAATCAGCATTAGTTATATAAGCAGCAATGCAGACACCACCAATGATCATACAGTGTGTATGCAATCTCTTGGCTGTTTGACATTCAAATATATGTTAGTGACTTACTCTGCAGATGTTGACAGAACTAGTGTGTTCATATTCCATTAAGAGCTCTGAAGAGCAGAAGGACAATATATTTCATCTTCCTTGACCTTTCCAACCACCTCAATTTCTGTTTTCAATAAGGGAGAATTATATCAGTTCCAGCATTTAATGTTTGAATCATACATACATGCATAAGACATACATACAAACATACATAAATAAATAAATAATCCAGTCTGTTGTTGTCCCACCGGTTGAAATTCCGTGTGCTACAAAGCGATCGCATTTTAGTTCCGCCTTCTCTACCCCAACTTAATTGCGTTCCTCGGTAAGTCCCGGTGAGGATGCCGTGGTGCCGGCCAGAAGACACGGACAAGCTGGTTCGGGAGTTTTTAAGAACGGGAACTACAGTCAGGTCAGGACTTTAATCCTAGTGAACAGACCCTATGCTTTAGCGGTCGAGTTTCGACGTTATGTCTCGCTAACTAGCTTGTGGAGAGACAGCGGCATTTCTTATCCACTTAAAGTGCGCAGATGAGAATAGATGAAACGTCAGTGTTATGTATAAATTAAATAAAATATTAATTTACTACATGTGAATAGGGGGATCTAGCTGGCTATGGAATTGGATTTATCGGTAGGAAAAACTTGCACATGACGTGCATTTAGTCCTACAGTTCGCTAGCTTAGCTTATTAGCCAGCTACAGCATGTAACTTGACGTTTTCATTGCCAGTTCACCATGCTTAGGTGCGGCGATTTTTAGTCAGAAAAGGATAAATAATTCTAAGGAAATGTTTAAAGTGCGCCCTGCGATGGGCTGGCCCCCCATCCTGGGTTGTTCCCTGCCTCGTGCCCATTGCTTCCGGGATAGGCTCCGGACCCCCCGCGACCCAATAAGGATAAGCGATTTGGAAAATGGATGGATGGATGGATGGATGGATGTTTAAAGTGCTGGTCTGATAGCGGGGTCCACAGGGTTTATTGATAGACTGGTGAGTTGGTGGGTGGTACATAGGTAGTTTCGGGAAGTAGGAATACAGCGCGTTTGGCTAAGCAGGCAGCTTCCTATAGGGTGAGTATTAAAATGGGACACCTGGCAAAATGCCACAATTAAACTGTGCAGGTAATATACGTGTTTAGTAATACTTTATCTTCTCTTCTATATAGTCTTCAAGGGACATTATTGTGTTTAGAATACTATCAAACTGGGATTTAAGACGTTGAGAAGATTCGATAAATTTTCTGAGAGTGTCCCATTTTAACAGTTCTCACCTTATAGGTGATAGTATCAGCTTTGGATGCCTGTCACATAGCAACCCTGTACTGTGGCAATTACTACAAAGCAATTATGGCACATTGGTGTAGTGACATCAACATCAGTGTAATGGAATTCATGGTTGAACAAGTATTTACTTAAATTGTTTTACAAATTTTTATTGTTTATGTGGTTTTCTGTCCCTCTATTATTGTTTATATATTATAATGGTAAAAATGAACACATTTGCCTTGCAGAACTGCCCCAGGTAAAACTGTTAAATGTTAGCAACATGTCTCATATGCATTTGTTTGATAAAAGTTTGCATCACATCCTATTTTTTTTTTTTTAAGGAACAAGATGATGAAAAATTGGGGTGTCATTGGCGGGATAGCGGCCGCTATGGCTGCTGGAGTCTACGTCCTTTGGGGTCCAATAGCGGAGAGGAAAAAGCGGAAGAAAGGTGCAAATTTCATCCTTTTTAAAAGAGATTAAATATTCTCTTAATACCAGTGTTTCCCAACCCGGTCCTTGAGGACCCGAAGACAGTCCATGTTTTTGTTCCCTGCCAGATCCCCAAGGACCAGGTTGGGAAATGCTGCTTTATATCATTTATATAATAATAGATGGACTGTCGTTGCTGCAAGATGGAGTGCATGAGCAGAAATGAGATTAATACCAGCATGCTGCCCCCTTGGTGATTTTATGTGCCCCAGGTATGGTGCCTGGGCTCCTGAATCTCGGAAACACCTGCTTCATGAACTCTCTGCTCCAGGGCTTGGCAGCCTGTCCCTCCTTCATCAGGTGGCTGGAGGAATTTACAGGCAGGAACAATCTAGATCAGAACCAGGTGGAGAGGGAGCCTCAGCTGTCCAGGACCCTCCTGCAGCTCCTAAAGGGTAGAGGCCCTCCTGGTGTTTCCTCTCTGCCTTCCTTCAAACCCCTTTTTCTTCCATGCTTTTTTGTTGTTGACTACTATTGTGACCCTGTCACTGTTGGCAGCACTGTCGAGTCATGAGCCAGGGGAAGATGACGTTCTCGACGCAGGCTGTCTTCTGGAAGTCCTCCAGCTCTACAGGTGGCATATCAGCTCCTTTGAGGAACAGGTGAGTTCTGAATATTCCCACATGCCTTGGGTGTAACCACGGCGATCGCTTTTGGGTGCTTTAGTGCTGCTTGCTTGAGGGCAGAGTTCAAGTGACGTTACTGATGTTCGACTTTGCATTCATGCTTCCCCTCTTCAGGATGCACATGAGCTCTTTCATGTCCTCACCTCTTCCTTGGAGGAGGAGCGAGACCGACTGCCCAAAGTCACCCATCTTTTCGACATGCAGTCCCTGGAGGTAAACGCTCCTCACTTTACCCAGCTCCAGCACCAGGGTGTCATAATCTCTTTGCTCGTTGTCCATCCTCCTTATTCCACCGCCTTAGCTGGCCCTGATACTGCTTAAATCTCTGAATTCAGTCTGGCTCAACCGTGATAAAGGTTAAGACATAATTTGCCAGAATATTCTGGATTAACTTTCTCTGAATTTATTCCTTATTTTTACACACTTTATCTGGTTATTTGTAGAGCGTCTCGGAGGCCAGTGACTGGAGCACGAGTTGCAGGAGTCGTGGTAAGGCTCTTTGTGCCTTCAGTGAAGTGCTGCTTCAAACATCTGTGCTGAGACAGATTATGGACGCCTCACTTTACTTTTACGTAGGTCCCTTCGCAACATGGTTGCCCCAAAGAGATTAATGATAATGAGGATACAAACCAGGCCAATGGTAGATTAAACTGTAAAGGTTATCGGGCTGCCCGAACCTTCCTGGATGTGTTAACTAAGTAGATCAGGGAATAATTCCCTGCCTCTCCACTAGGCCCCCTGTACCCACTACCAAATCCCTGGAAATTCCAGCATCCTTTTCACGGGCGCCTGACGAGCAACATGGCCTGCAAGCGCTGTGAGCAACAGGTGATTGGCTACATGGTTTCAGTTCGCCTTTGTCAATTGGCTAGTTCCCATTTGTCTGTTTCACTTTCGATACCTGTCTGTTTGCAGAGTCCTGTGCATTACGATTCGTTCGACAGCCTCTCTCTATCCATCCCCCCTGCACCACTGGTAAGACCAGAGAAAGACCAGAACCAAAACCTCTGAATAAATGTGTGTATTTTTATAGGTACGGTAAAGGAATGACAATCTGTGTGCTGTAAAATAATGAAGAATATTGTCACAATTACAAAGTATTTGTAATTAATATTATTATTATGTATTGTTGTGATAGTAGAAACTGTACAGTGTAAAATATTAGTGTGGAAAGGTTGTATAAATAAAGTTTGTTTGTGTAAATGCTATATTACAGCTTTTGCATGCCAAAAATTGTCTGGGCTGTTGAATCGCTGACTCATTTTGATAAAACCTGTTTGTGTTAGGAATCAGAAGGTATGACAAAAACACATCAAGCACATTCCCTCACAAGGACATCTTCCATAAGCCATTTGTTTTCTCTCTCCAGGGTAGACCTGTTACTCTGGACCACTGCCTCCAGCATTTTATCTCCTCAGAGACTATCAAGGAGGTGAAATGTGAGAACTGCACTAAGGTAGGCCAGCCCCGTTTCCGTGACAAACGGCAATCGTTCAGGAGGCTCTTTACTGATTGGCGATTCTCTCTAGATGCAGGTGGGTGGTTCGGCAGGTGGGCGTGCTGTGGAAAGCCAGAGGACGACATTCATCAAGCAGCTCAAACTGGGCAAGGTGGGAGCCCCTCCCTGTCTGTTCATTAAGTGATCCTCTCACCTCTAAACCAGCAAGCCTCAGCCCCACCCTCAGTTGCCCAGGGGTACATTTCCCAAAAGCCCCTATTAACAGCTATGTAAGATGCTAGCATTGTTAAAAAAAGCTATGCTTTTGTGAAAGGTATCCCAGATGTCATTTTCTTGTTCTGTCTGCCCCACCTGATTTTACTCGGCAGTTAATTATAAAGCCCTTGATTACCTAGCTGCGGGAATGCAAGTGGTGATAGTGAAGACGATTGTGGACTGGCTGAAGGAGGTTGAGGACTGGGTTGAGAACTGGTATTCTAAACCAGCTGCCCACACAAAAGTGTAATGAAAGGCGTTGGTTTGACTCTGTTACAGTCAGAATGGTAGGGTCATATTCTCAGTCACTGTGACTAAGGGTTCATCTTGTGATGGTGTTTAGCCTTGGTGACAGAAGATGTTTTCGGGGACAAAGCCAACCAGTCAGCTGGAGGGTGCATAGTTGGGGTGATAAGTAGGTTAAAAAGAAGGTTTAATGGACTATTTTATAATATTAATCCAAAATGTGTTTTTGGTGGTATTTTACTAAGAATTAGAGCAACGTGCTACCTTCTCAGATTCCCAGGCTCTGTCTGGTGGAGTCCCAGTTTAATATGTTTGAAATTTTCGTGCATGTGCAGCATGTCAGTCATGTCTCTGAATTCTCAATCTTTCAGCTGCCCCAGTGCCTGTGCATACATCTGCAGAGACTCACCTGGTCCAGCGAGGGCACACCCATGAAGAAACAGGAGCATGTCCAGTTCACTGAGTACCTGTCCATGGACTGCTATAAACACAGATCCACGGGTCAGAGGTCGCTGCGGTCACTGCGGACCCCATGGAGCGTCCCAGCCGACAGCCAGGCTGAGGGTCTGGAGAAGAAGCCTTCAAATGGAATAGGTATAGCTCCCCCACTGGGTGACCCTGAGCTAGTACTTACTGCACTGCATGCTGGGATGTTCCTTGTAGTCTGTACTGTTCCTGTCATCACTGTCCTACAGATGCTGAGCACTGCAACAATAACAAGCCCCTCTCAAATGGAACCTGCTCTTCCATCTATCTCCATTCCCCTGTCCTCAGTCCACAGTTTGCACTGATCTACGACTACACGTGAGTAGGGGGGAGGCCAGAGTACATGGTACAGGAAGTGGAGGTTAGTAGGCAAAGTGCCTGGGACAGGAAGTATATCTGGAAGGTAGCCTGTCCCAGGATGATCCTTGGATAAGACATCGATTGTTTAATGAAAGTAATTGTACGAAATCAGAAAATTAGGATCGCTCTGTATACATTTTATTTCCCAATCAGCAGTGTTGACTCCTCAGTAAGGATGAATCTGGGGCTGTTTTGACGAGTTGCCTGACCCGCTGACCTGTGTTTCCACAGCTCCTCTGTGTACCTCTTCCGGCTGATGGCCGTGCTGGTTCACCATGGGGACATGCACTCAGGACACTTTGTGACGTACCGCCGCAGCCCTCCCTCTCCCCGTGGTTCTTCTCCCTTTAGCGCCCACTGGCTCTGGGTGTCGGACGACTCCGTGCGCAAGGCCTCCTTGCAGGAGGTGCTGGCCTCCAACGCCTACCTGCTTTTCTACGAGCGGGTGCAGCGCCCCGGACCGAGGCCAAAGGAGGAGGGAGGGGCCGGCTAGGCCCAGAATCTCTCCCGGTTCCATGTGTGTCACCCACCACCCTCCCACCTAGACTGGTCACTGCAATCCTCTAGTCGTTTTGGGGTCCCATTTGTACTTGTGCTCTCTTGAACTTGCCGTTCAAGAGAGCAGGCCTCAAAGTGAGGCACAGACACCGTCCACATACAAGGGCAGTGATCGACTTTGACTCTTTCAGTGAGTCTCCTAGTACCTTTCCATCAGATGCTTGCCTTCTGTACTTCACTTTGTCTATAGGAGTTGTATTTCTAAGATATTGTGAGGTACAGGGGGAACGTAGACGATTGATGCAGGAATGCATACATGGCACTTGGTGGCCTCAACACACGGACAGCTACTCATGTAATTGCTCCCCAGGAACGAACAGTTAAGCCACAAAACATGGAATCATACTGTAAAAGGGACAGCAAATTTAAATCCTATTTTCATCTACTGAAGAAATCGGCGGAACGAGCCTCTCACCTAACTCGAAGTTTACGTCTCAGATGGTCACCCACGTTCTAACATCCCAGAGACTGGCTGTCGGTTGAAGATGGGCGAGTCTGCGGTTTTAATTCACTGAATGTAGACCCAAGCATCAAAACAAAATACAGAAATGTTTGTTGAAAATATTATAGAGGTACCTATGTTGATTCTTATGATTCACAAGCTTTAAAATCCATGTGACCTGTAGCACTTTAGTATGTGATTTACAAGAATAATTAAGCTTGACTAGACATATTCTACAAAATGTGTTATTTGTACTAAATTAAGACTTTTAAAGGTCTGCAAAATGATACGCCAATCGCATTTGGGTTATTCAGTAGGCTAATTATACACATCAGGTCGTCACAGATGTCTCAAAATGTCAGTGATACGATATGTGTTCAGTTTGCACTGACTCATCAGTCGCAATGTTTGCTGCTATGTGTGTGGTTCGATCCTTTGAAACATGCAGTTTGGGTCTCCTTTCATTTTTCATTGTACAAGTTAACCACATTTCTCGCACTTCCTTTCCTGCTAAAGATGAAATGTTGAAGTCTTTATAGTTTTTCTTGTGCAGAACAATCAGACATTCTGTGACACACCGCCCCCCCCCCCCATAAGGCAGTATGTCCGCCCAGGTGGAACGTTCATGAGAACAGTGCTGTGTGAGTGTGCACTAAAGTGAAAGCGTCACATTTTAACCTGTTTAAAATTGCCAAAAAAGTCCAGTTTCTAGAGCGAAATCCCAGATGAAACATCCTTGCTGTAGCCTTTTGCTTGTTCTTGCAAGTCTGGTATATCGTGGTGAAAATACTGCCTGTCACTCGAACCTAACCAGTATTAAGTGAGATAGGAAGGCTTCCTCGTCATGTGTCATAACCCATTTGCACTATACTTGTTCAGTAAACTGCCATGATTCCAGGTCTGTTCTGTTTTCATATTTCATTGATGAGAAATTAATAAAAACAGAGGAGTGAGGGTAGTACTGTACTTGATGTCTTGCCAGTTGACTTTTAATGATACTGTCTCTGTTTCACAAATCCTCTTCCCACTTTCAAGTGACGTAAAAAATAAATCTGATTACAAGATTCATATTTCTGCTCTGAACAGCAGCTTCACCGACATTAAACTCACAAACAACATAACTCCAACTCTGAGAAGCCCTAGTACGAACACACACTGAAGGGCCATCATCTTAACTAATTATGCCAGTGTTGGGGTGACCCAGTGTAGGGTGGACCTTGCTGATACAGTGCCTGGCCTCGAGCCTGTGCAGGAGCTGGTCCATGGCTGTTTTATGTTACGATTCTCCTGAAGGTGAGGTTGATGCGTGGCGTGAGAACCCTCTTCCGGGGAGGAACACTGTGGTACCAGTGAGTGTTGGTGGGCTGGTTCATGAGCAGCAGGCTCCCGTGGGCCAGCTGCAGCTTCACCGGCTCTATCCGGCGTTGGGGCTGCTGACCCCGTGAATCCCGGTGCCGGAACACAAAGTCACGTGCTGCTCCCAAGGATACCGAGGCTATGGGGCAGGTGGGGTCCAGTTCCCGCTCATCGTCACGGTGCTCACAAATGTGATCGTGCCCATCTTTGTACCTGCCATACACAGAGTAAGTGGTTACGAGACACAACAGTCCTGAGCCTTTCTTCCATGTGACTCTTAACCTGTTATATCAACAAGGGCAAACTCAGTGACTGAAACTACAGTGATACATCCCAACCTGAATTATGAATGTAGTACTGTACTGTCATCTAATTCAGTGGTTCTCAACCTTTTTGTACCACGACCCAATATTTATTGAATTTGGGTCGCAACACATGGGTTGACAATCCCTGATCTAACTAATGTAATTGTTGTCTGGAGACTCCCCACCCAAAAAAACCCAAAAACAAAACACATTACTAATTTTGAGAACCTCAGAAATAATGAAGGATCACGACCAGAGTGTGACCACAGTATTAACTATCAGCAGACACACCATTACTGCAGCTCTGCTATCTTACCTGTTTACAAGGACGAAGTTGAAGGTGTTCCCCGTAGCATCACCGACAGCATCACGGATGTACTCCAACGTAGGTGTCCACGGCTTTGCTAAAAGATGCACCCCAGAAAAGGAATACATGAGACCCGCATCACCATATGTTGCCTGCTTTCGAGGAATTCTGTGCAGCTTCCCAAACACCAAGACCCTGGTCTCCTCCTCTGGAAAGGTTGGCAAAAAATAAGAAAGAATTAGCAAGAATTTAACCACTTTATTTACACATAGGATAAGCAATCCATGCTGGCTGAAATCACTTACCTGTGAAATACTCCACTTCTTTCTCAAGCCTCTTAAAGAGTTCATCTGCTTGCTGTTTGGAAAACAGCAGCGCATAGTCACAGTCCAGTTCCTCTGCTTCAATTTTTTGCCAGGGGATGGGATTGGAGAACTCTGCCATGATTGGACTTTCCTCATCCTCTTCCTCCAGCTTGATTCTTTTTCTCGGGTTGCCGTTCTCTCCGGTGGCATTAGCCCGTTTGCAGGGCGAGGTTACAAATGGATCCATTAAGAGACTGCGAAGCAAAAGATGAATTTATCGTCTTTGCTATCAATTTCTGATAAGCCACAATTAAAGGGCAAAGATGCAAATATTTATTCATTCCCCCACACAGAGTGTGTTTAATTTCTTTCTTTTAGCGATATTTGTAGTATAGCTGGCGTTCACTCATTTCATCCCCCCCTCCAAATCTTGCACCGGGATTAGGACGGGGCGGGACGCCTTGTTTCCTGAATCACAAGGGCACGTTTGCAGCACGTATTGCGCGCAAATAGGAAGCAGGAATCATTCACGTTTCTCTGCTTGGATGGCGCTTCAAAGGATTTCACATTAAGCAACGCAAACCAATAGTGATCTAGTGAAATAACTTACAGACACAGATTAAACATGATCGGACAAAAGACTATAACAAGCTTCTTTTCTCCTGTGGGCAAGAAAAGAAGTTTTGCAGAGCGAAATGACACTGGGGAGAAGGAATCAAAAGGCGCCGTGAGTATTTTAATTCCGAATGCCAAGAGAAATGAAAGCTAGGATGGTTGGCGTAATTGTTATTAGACGCAATAACTAAGTACTGCTTGCAAACAGTCAAAAGCTTATAATTCCAGAGATTGTTTTAATAAAATTTAGGGAGATGAAATTTAATCATTTAAATGTTTCACTTGATGCTTGCCGCAAGCCATGCTCTCCGTAGGTTAATACCTTTCCAAGTTATCCGAAAGCAATAAATGAATGAAGCTGCAACGTTATGCTTATGAAACAGAAGGAGGCTCCGGTGAAAAGGACGAAAGTAGAAATGAACAAACGGTCGGTGGTTTCCCAATCGAGCCCCACCAGGCTGGCGGTGATCGAATCCCCGTGTCTGCGCCACGCACCGGATGGGATCGGGGAGAGCTGGCGGAAGGGGCTGAGCGCCGACTTTGGGAAGCCCTATTTCACTCAGGTAAGTAGCTTTTATGACGGAATTGCACGAGTTGCGTATAAACAACAACAATCAATGAAAATTGTGCAGTTGTGCAACGCCTTATTTAACCCGTATTTGTCCAGTTGATGTCCTTCGTTTCAGAAGAAAGGAAACGGCACACAGTCTATCCACCTAGTCACCAAGTTTTTACCTGGACACAAATGTGTCTTATTCAAGATGTGAGTATTGAAATGGAACAGAATTCGCCCAGCTGATTTTTTCAGATTTATTTATGCTAATCTTTGTTATATTTGCTTCGTATGCATAAGTAACAGTCAGGGAATCAAAGGTGCCTCTTGACTGTTAGGTTAAGGTGGTGATCCTTGGCCAAGACCCGTATCACGGTCCTGGTCAGGCCCACGGACTTTGTTTCAGTGTGCAGAAGCCGGTTCCATCTCCACCAAGGTACCTCCACATGCTCAAAGCTGCGCTGTGATTTAACAAAGCCCTAGTTATTTTTTTTAAATCAATTATCATCACCCTAGACCCAACCTTAACTTGGGGCTGTTTTGTAATATGTTGTTTTGCTTGTCAGTTTGGTAAATATGTTTAAAGAGCTGGCTGCAGACATTGAAGGATTCCGGCATCCAGGACATGGGGATCTCACAGGATGGGCCAGACAAGGTAAGCTAGCCACATTCTCTAAGACCGGGGAATATCTTTGTTATAAAGCCTCCAGCAGCCTTCTGAAGGTGCTCTGAATTTGGAAGAGAGTTTGGGTTGGTTGGAAGCAACTGTTGAAATACTGTCATTCCAAAATCTTATTTATTGCCACCTTCCAAATTATATAAAGAAATTTTTAAGTGGAAATAGGACAGAAACCTTGAATTACAAATTACATTATTTGATCAATGTAAGAATTTATGGAATGATTTGGATGAGCTTAGAACCTATCGTAGGAAGCACGTATGTTACATGTATGTTAAAACTTTATATTGGGGAAAAGATTTCACCTAAGGTAGGAGTGCAGGACCGTGCATGATAGACCTTCAAAGATGACAATACAGATATGGAAAATGCCAGACCCACAGAGCACTACAGAAAGTTTGTGAGCTTGTAAAGCAGAATTCCAGTGGGTCCCTTTTTTGACCCATTAAGGTGTCTGTTCTCCATTTCAGGAGTTCTGCTGCTTAACGCCGTCCTGACAGTTCGTGCTCACCAAGCGAACTCACACAAGGATAAGGGCTGGGAGAAGTTTACCGACTCCGTGGTGCAGTGGCTCAGCAGTAACCTGGACGGCCTGGTCTTCATGCTGTGGGGCTCCTACGCTCAGAAGAAGGGTGCCGCCATTGACCGGGTGGGTGCGTGTGCCTGAGAAGCGTCAGAGGTCGGGCACTACCTGAGAGGCGCACCGTCTAGGGGCTGCAATGCTTTTTTCCTGTGGGTATCAGAGAATTCATTTACTATCACATAAAATATGATACCCAGAGTTTAATAACCACCCAGTTCATTGCTTAAGGAATTAAAAGCTCAGACTGAGCCAGAACCATGACTCCAGATATGATGCCTCATCTGATTCCCGTGCTGTAAAAAGAGCTCACAATTAGTGCTGGAGCGTGTCACATATCGATGTTTTTGCTTTTAACTATGAACCAAACTAGACTGACATTTCATTTCTATGACTGGGCTAATGTAACTTCTTGCACAGCCTAAGTTAATTTACAGAGGAAACGGTGCACAGTGGTGAAGCCAGACATTTTTGCGGGTGCTGTGGGGGCTTCTCATTCGATTAAGGGTGCTCCAGGATTTTAAGTACACCACGATGCAAGAAATACAGGATTTGGATGTTGCCTGGCCATCCACAGACATATAAACATTACACATAGTATAAAGTTTAAAATACAACTAAACACTTCATTTTAAAGTATCTGTAGAAATGTCTTGTATGTTATGACTCCTAGGGCCTGTTGAAGAACCCCCGAGCCTTTCAAGCGCCTTGTTTATAAACAGCCGGCAACTGGAAATCATAGTTTAGGAATTTAGGTTGATATTTCAAGGTAGAAATGCATTTTGTCTTTTAGAAACGACATCACGTCCTGGAAACGGTGCATCCGTCCCCTTTGTCGGCTCATCGCGGATTTTTCGGGTGCCAGCACTTCTCGAAGACGAACGAGCTGCTCCGGAAAGCCGGGAAGAAGCCAATAGACTGGAAAGCGCTTTGAGAACAGCGGCGGACAGTCCGTATTTACATTTACATTTGCAGTTATTAACCACGATAACCTGCTTTTCAATAGTTTTGCAAAAGTGTAGGCTTATCAACAAAAAGTTGAGCTTTTTGACAAAATTACATTTTTTTCTGCATATTGGAAATGTGTCAGTTTTTTAATCAGTAGAAGTTGCTTTTTCTTACAATAAAATGTTATGGCGTGATTTATACAGTGCGTGTTTTTAAATTACATCTTTTACTATTTACTCCACGTGATATTCAGAAATATGGCTCTTCGGTCACATGACAACTCACGACAATCACGTGATTCGAGACTAGAGTCTCAAACTAGAACACATTTGTAAAAAGCATGTAAGTAGAAGTTTGGGGACTTGAGTAATGTGATAAACTTATAAAAGTTCGACATGCAATAAATGCGGTTCATTGGCGGAGTATGCTGTTACAGTAAGATGTTGAAGTCGTTCATCTACTTTTGAGCGGAGCTGCAACTAACCAGTTATCTGAGTAACTAGCGAAAATCCGACGGCCGTAGGCATGCCCATCTGGCGTTAGGTAGCAGTACTAGTTGCATCATCGCAATGTCCCTGGCTTGTGCAGCACCTCGAGGCTCAAAGACGCACCCGAGTGTAAACATTGGCACACACCCCTAACTATTCCCAGTACTTTTATGGGCACCATTTCCCCGGGATTACTACACGATCGCCGCCTTTGAGGGGGTAGGATAATCTTTTTCCAGTATTAGCATTTGGGTTCTCTCTTTTTCACGCCAAAGCTTTTGCAGATTTCAACTGAAAGGCATAAAAAATAATGATAAAAATGAATAATACTATAAATATACTGAGTCTGACTTTGATATTTTATAACTAATTATTAACATTCAAGTAGGGGAATCAGCTCGACCTCGGAATTGAAGGGTCTCCATCTGAGGCGAGGGTTTTAAATTAGCATAAATTGGTGAAGTATAGCTGAAGCTTTTAGTGGTTAACAGCTCTGCAACCATTTACCCAGTCTGGTTAAGCGATCACGGCAAATGCGATAGTGTGAACGAAACGGTAAGCGTTAAAATGTAACTGCGATAGATGTGTAAACGACCCCTTATCCGCCTTTAGGTAGTTTTACACACATAAAAATCTACTGGGATAATTTCGTCTGGGTATGAAAAAGGACGTTTCTTCAAGAATCTCAGCTGGCAGCTGCACAGGTTCAGCGTTGAAACAAATCAATTTGTGTTTTTAAAGGTTAATTTTAAATAAAGCTAGTTGCCTACGTAAGTAGCTGTATGAACGTTCACGATTGCTTAAGGCGTTTTGGCTGCAAAATAGGTTGTAGAAGCGCTTCTCTTACCTCCAAGACGGCATCTGACTAGTTAAATATGTTGATCGGTACTAAAATGAATGCTGGTGTCTGGCAATAGGCGGGGATTCGGAATAAGCAAATATTGCGGAAAGCGTAGAGCTCCGTACTCCGCAGTACTGTAATGCTGTAGCTTGTATGGGGGACGCGATCCTCTTATTAAACATGAAAACGTCGCTGCTTCGGGTGAAATCGCATAATATCATCCGGTGTGTCTTGAACAGCTGCTAAACACAACGTATACGTATTGAAATACGAATCAGAGGACTGGTGCCCCTTCACAAAGTTGACTTTTGAGAAGTGTTTTGAAATAAGACGATTGTTGGTTTTATTTATTAAGTATTGTAGGATACTTTTTCGAGCAGTGCAGTTTCTGAAGCTGACATCTTGTATGTGTTTTGTCCTGCTTGTCCTCCCACTTGACCTCCTACATTATCCTACTGACAGCTGACCTTTCCCCCAAACGGGTAACATGAGGAAGCTGGTAGGGAGCGAAGGGGACGGTTGTCCCCCTTCAGCTGTTCAGTGAAGCTTTTTTGTTGTACTGTACAGTAGCAATGTATCCTTGCCTTCAGAATTTTATGAAAGCTTACATGCTGTCCCGTTCGTACAGCGCCGTATTTCTTTAAGTTTGTTCTTCCTGTCTAGTTTTAAATGCAGTTGAGAAGCTCAAAATACCCATTTTTTTCAACTGTTGTTTCGTGTTCAGTCATCCTTGACGCTACCCCTCTTTAGGAGTAGTTAGGGCTGAATTAAGGCTTTATTGTTTTTTGACGTTATTGAAAATAAAATACTAGTAAGTGTTTACTTTTTTAATAAAAAGAAGTTGCTATTATTTTGGGGGATCACATACATCCCATTGATGAGATTCTGATACATTATGGCATTTATTCATGGCAAACGTCGACTTAATATTTGCTGTGACTGTTCTCTTCTGTTACGTTTGTTTGATATTTTCTTATTTGTTTCTTCCTTGACTGCAGCTCCTGCAAGATCCAGGTCTCTGAATGATCCTTCTCATTCTCTCTGGGTTCTTAACCCTGTGGCTGTTGTGGCATCTCACTCAGTCAGCACTGGGACCCGAGACGGGGGCTAAAGCTCAGTTTGAAGCGAGGGAGCAGATGCAGGTTGACCCAGCAAGCAGTGGCCCAGTGGTGAAGGCAGCTCTCTTGGGAGTTCCCGAGGTTGGCAGTTTGGAAGGCAGTGCGCCTGGGCAGGATGCTGGTGTGTTGGGCAGCAGACCAATGGACGGGCCAGGCTGTGTCGAGCCTAAGAGGACGCATGAGGGCATAGGGATGCTGCTAGGAGGTGTGGACCAAGGCTTGGACGGGGAGACCAGAGACCGCCTTAAGTTTATCCTGGGGGCATCTGAGGAGAATTCTTCTGATGAAGAGCCAGTGTTGCTGGAGCAACCTTCTAGAAAGGACACAAGACTCACTGAGACCCAAGTGCCATCATTCACCTATGCTACCATGAGGTAAGACCCAGCTCCTCAGATTGCTCTGCACTGAGGTGTAGCTATAAATTGTCACCCTGGGACACCTTGAGATTTTGCTGAGCTGGGGGGGGCATGATAGAATTTGGGAGCCCATTGAATTGCTGGGCTCCCTGAATCTGCCAGGGTATCCATGCCCTTCTGATGCCCTTGGGACTGTAGCAGGACATAAACCTGCAGCCTTAAATTGTGATATATGCTGATTAATCTGATTCAGATCCACACTCATGTCCCCTCAAAATGTATCCTGAAATGCCTGAGGTAGTGAAAAGGCAACACACCCCAACGGAGGCTCGCTGGTCTCTCATCCTGCACAGGAGTGTGAAATTGACAGCACGTTCAGTTTTAATTAGCTGTTGTGCTGCTTTGTGCTCAGTCATCCTTGATGCTACTCCTCCGCATTTTTGCACCGTTGAGGGTTGCAGTGAGTCTGTTGATGTGTGTTGAGGTGTGTCTGATATGGACCCACTGTTTCGGTTGTGTTTTTCACATCCGCTTTCCATTAGAATGTTCTCGGTGGGTTATCGCTCCTGGAAGAGGCGCGCTTTCAGTTTGCATGGTGTGGTTAGCATACTCACTCTGCTGCACTGGCATTCAGTAGACTGGGTCTCACCTCAGGACATGCTAGGTTTCTGTGTGCCTCTGCTGGTTGCAATACGGCCCTCCACTCTGACTAGCTACTTTCCCATAGGAGGTTGTGTATATGCCACTTGCCTGGGCTGGAGGTGCACTGAGGTGACTCTCTTGTTTTTTCTGTTTCTTATACTGATCCCTGTCCTGCTGGGTGTTTGTACACAGAATGTACCCTTAAGTCTCTGTTCACTGAGGACCCAACCTTAGTAAATCAAAGGTTTCTAGTTGTATATGAATTTATATCATAAGCCGTACTTGGCTTTGCTAGATTTGGCCTATGCACGGACCACCTTGACTGTTAGGAATGAGAGGAAAAAACATATAACTTCGAAAGCTTGTAGTACAACATGAATGTGAAATTAATCTGAACTTTTACTTTAAATCGTTTTAGTTGTGAAGTGGAATACTGTTAGAGAAATGCATGTAAGCATTAGAGTCTAGTCTGACGTAAATATGAATTAGTATAATTTTAGAAAGAGCGTGGGAGTTGTACTGTATAGCTAAAATACGTTGTGGGCGTGTGGATTGCTAGCAGATGTTTCTAATAGTATAGTTTCCAGAGGGCGCCACTAGGGGGGAGTGTTGTGACGAACCCTAGTGTCACCTGACCGCCTCGTGCTGCCTAGTGTTTTGACCGCGTTCCGCACATTTCTGAGCTATTAATGGAAATAGTATTTGACACATTGACTTTGAGAGTAGCGATTTGCTTCCAGAAACTGAAAGAAGCAAAGTCAAAACACAAATCCCCAGACTGTGCAATGGCTTCTGTATGTAAAAACGACTTTAAAACAATTAACTCAAAGCGAAGAATACACGGTATGCAATGCCGGTTGTGCATTTCTTTGTTCCTGACCAAATCTTGAAGGTGGCCGGTTTAAATATGTCAGACAGTCAGCTGTCCTGTTTCCTAATCGTACTAGGGTTTCGGCTGGCTCGCTGCACACTCGTTAAAAGTTGCGCCCTCTGAGCCAAATGATTGTTTTGAACGCGGTGACAGCAGGTGTCGCATTGCAATGGGGTCCGGACTTTGCAGAAAACAAGGTAAGGTGGCATTTAACGGTACCCTTTGTCATTCATTGCAAACTATTTTTGCGAAATTAGCTGCTAAAAAGGGGAAATGATGCATATATTCACTTTATTAGTTCTTTAATTTATTCAGCGCTACACAGTGCTTTGGCTGAAGTTTCTGTTTGGTGCTTTACGAAAAAGTTTTTTTTTGTGCGGCGCCGACCAAAAGTTGGCTGATTACAGATAAAGCCGTTTGGCGTTTCCATTGAACGGTGCCCGCGTTTCAGCCTTGCAGACTGTGGGTAATGCTGGGGGCGGGGCCATGGTCATGGAAGGAGGAGGAGGAGGAAGGAAGGAGGGTTACAGTGTTTGGGACTGAGCGTTTCGGCTCGCCGTCTGAAGCGGGACAATGGAGGGGGACGGCAGAGCCACCCACAACTGGTTCCAGTCCCTCCGTGGGTGAGTCCTGAATAGAACAGTTTCCCTCCTCATTCGGATCTACGGAGATTTTTTTCTCCTAAAAGTTTTTTTTTTTGTTATTGTTATGTCCCCCTCCAAAAAAAAAATCTGTTGCTGGAATAAATGAGAAGTTTAGTTGGGGTGGAGCCGTTTCCTCGGTACTCAGGCTGCGATGGTTCCGCAGCCCTGGAGAAACTCCCAGATTGCTAGGAGAGATTGCTAGAGGGTTGCAGGCTTTTGCAGGAAGTTGTGACTCTGGTTCTGGTTGCAGGAGGGTCCTGTTTCTGGGGTGGGTGCGGAGTGCACACTTAAGAAACCAGCCACGGTCATGCAGCTTTGTGTGAAAGATGTGCTGTGATGAGAGTCATCCGTAACCGGTCTGTTGGATGTATTCGCCCGATCACCAGGATGATGTTTGATCTTTATCAGCAGTGGCATGCGAACAATGTTAAAAAGCCCTGTCCTGGGACTGATCAAAGGAAGTGGGTTCTTGCTCTTCAGAAGTCCTGCTGTCAGATTAATTTTTATTTAATCTTTAGTTGCTTTGGGTTTCTGCTTGTGATGTTATTACAGGGACTGAGCAACGAAGTGTGTTCTGTACCAAGAATAGTGTCTGGCATTGATGCAGTTTTTGTCAACAGGAAGTTTAACAGGAACTGCATGTTTTTCATTTAACATGATGTGCATTTATTAGATAATGTTGAAATAACAATTAACTGGTGTGATTTTTATCTTACCTACGCTTTAGCTAAGATGGAAAGTATAAAACAGTATGTAAATCTGCTGCATGGAATACATATAATTTATCCATTCTAGCCCACTTAGCTATTCCACAAAGCAGAATTTCCTAGTTAGCTGGATAACTTAAGCCAAACGTGGAAACTGTCCAATAGGAGGAGAGGTAAGTGACACTCCTATTGGACCATTCTTACATTTGGCTTGTTTTCTGGCTAATTAAAAAATCTTGCTTTATGGTTTACTACCCAGGAATGGGTGGCACAGGTCAGTTCTCTGGAAAGGACACTGATGTCAGCATGTACTGTGATCTGCATCTTGTAAACCCCCCCCGGGGTGAAGGTGCACGCCACAGAGTGATGGCCGAGAGTGACACAGGACTCGACGGAGTGTCACCTGTACCGGTGACTGCTGCTTGTCTCCCATGTCCCACAAGGCCGCTGCCTTGGAATTGATAACTGTAATTATGTGTGGAAACTTTTTTTTTTGTTTTTATTAACATTAAACTTGGAAGTGAAAAAGGATCACTAGGAAGGGCTGTATTAGATCAGTGTCTCCTGACTGTGGTCTTTGGGGGGGGGGGGTCAATTCAATTTATTTTTTTGCATACAAGCAATTACTACTGGTTACTACTAGGATTCTGTCTGAGGAAACTCCTACATGTACTTTTCAAAAAGCAATAAAATAAACATTATTGGTAACAAATAAGAATTATACTAGTATTAAATGATTATTGAACCCAGTGGCAGTTGATCATTGTGCCACGGCTCCTCTGATTGGGTGGCCCCTCAATAACCTCTGCTTTGACATTACTCGCATAAATACACACAATTTTGTCCCAATATTTATTCAAAGGGTTTTAAGTCTGATATTAATGTGGTGCGTTTTCCTGTGATCTCTGCGGTCTCTTTCTTTCCTTCCCATTGATAATTGTGACTATGGAGACACAGACACACAATGGACTAAACAACTGGTGTGGAGCACTAACCTGTACAGATTTGACCACTGGAAAAATAGCTTAATGTGCTACAGAGTTAATTGGTTTATGGGTTATTTAACTTTCCAGATAGCTCAATACATTTTTATGGTTCTTTTTAAAGAGGCCAGGAAATTAAATTCTGCGTAAATCATAACTGTGTCCTTTATTGAATGTATCTTTCCTTGTTCCTGTAGTCATTCAGGAAATCGTTTTTGCAGTATATGATATGATATCAAACAAATTGGCTCTATGTAAAGAATAAGATGGAAATAGCTCTTAAAACGTTTGGCAAAAGGATTGACTCATTTTGGTTACAAAAGATACCCGAATGGCTTGATGTGATTGATATAGTGTGTAAAATCATCTGAAAATAGATATGAAAATATGGAAGTTGGAAGTCTTGAGAGGAGGAATCCCGAAGTTGTGGGTTTTGTTGAAGCAGTGGACCGTAGATAAAATCCTGCAAAGTTTAAGTATTACTTATTATTTTTTGTAGCAGTTGGTAGCGACTATCTTTGTCCAGTGATTTGTAAACTGCTCGATCATTGTAGGAGGAGCAATTGTACCCCTGGGAGGTCTCTCAGCTGCTGACCTTCTGAGTGCCCTACGTCTTTAAACCAATCTTAAATTCTTTTCCAATTTTTGGTCCAAGCAACCATGTTGCAAATCATAAGTTGTTGCTTTATCTCGGCGGGAAGAAAGTCCATCCTGAGTTTACTCTGTCACATAGGAGGTTAGTTACTTTTTAAAGTCATTCTTCTCATATGAGTCTTACTCATTGCATAAATGCAGACCATACCATACAACCATAATTAAAAATCCCATTTGTATTTTAGTGTTGCTGCAGACCAAAATGGTTAAGAACTGCAGCCGTTCTGCGGCTGTAGGGTATCCAGGGCTCAGCCCAGCAACCATAACACGGTGAAGCTGATTGTAAAAGCAATTCCATAGAGAGAAGCTGGGCCTTGCTAAAGACAATCGGCCTCCAGCCCTGCAAGGCCACCACTGGTGCTGCCCTCAGCCAAGGGTTTTTCTATCGGGCTTGTTTTCGTTCTCACGATGAGTTCTGTAGGTCTCATAGCAGCCAGTGGACCAGTGAGTGTTAGGGCTTAAGTCAAAGCTGGTAACTTCTGAGAAGGGTAACCTCTGTGTTTCAAATAAAACGACTTAGATTGTCTTATCTGCAGCTACATCCAGGCACAATTCTTGTTTTTAAGAAATTGTGGTTTTTGTCGAAGGAGCCCAGTATGGTATTCTGTACTTTTTGGTATCTGTTCTGTTAGTGGTAGACTGCATGTCAACCGAACATTTAATGAGGCCTGCATTCTTAGTCAGTCATACACCCTGTGAGACCCATATTGCGTTATTTGTTGTTAATGTCCTTTATCGTAGACTTGATCGATAATCTACCTCCAACTTATCAACCAATGTTTCCTTTACTGGATAGAGGTCACGTGCTTTTGGGTATGACCAAAGCCCTTAAACCAGATTACTCCTGGGATTGGGAATAGGCTTGTACTTTTGAACATGATAAATTGTTTAGTGTTAAATGGTCATTGCGGAAGGGGAAACCGTGGGGTGGTTGTGCAAATGGACTAGAGTTGGATCGATATCAAAATTTTGACTTGGCTATGAGTTTTGGCATCTTGATATCGATACTGCAAAAATTCTCATTTAAATATTATATCGTTTTGAAATGAAGAGGCCTATTTGTGATTTAATCCAATGGTAATGGGCTATAAAGTAAAAATCCCATTATAACAGACTTCAAGGGACCTGGCAAAACAGTCCATTATATCTAAAGTCCGTTATATCCAGAGTTGCTATATGCCCAGAACACAAGTACAGGACACCGTTTACTCATGCCACACCCCAGCAGACACGCTTGTGGTATATAGATTTATATTGTACATGTACAGTCGAACCTCGTTACTACGTACCCCGGATACAACGTTTTCACCTTTTCAATGTACAGGTTTCTAATTCCCGTTTTTAGCCTATTCGTTATTCCAATAGCAGCCATTGTTTACAGCGTACACCCTTACAGCGTAAACTTCGATACAACATCCAAATTTCTAGA
>JAODJX010000042.1:37769246-37791309 GCA_026776945.1 Isichthys henryi
GAGGAAACCCCACGACGACATGGGGAGAACATGCAAACTCCACACACATGTAACCCAGGCGGAGACTCGAACCCGGGACCCAGAGGTGTGAGGCAACAGTGCTAACCACTGCACCACCATGCCACCCCATATTGCAAATCATTTTTGTATAATCTGTTCGTATCAGCTTGATTTTTTTTCTTAACCTTCCTGTGCTTTTCTACTTTTCTATCACCTTGAATAATCCTGCTTGTACTTGAAATTTATGAATCACTATGGGGGTCTCATTTATTTTTTTGTGAAACTTTGTTACTCACTGCTGGTTCTGGATGTAGGACATTCTGGACTGGAAGAATGCCCGAGTCATTTTCTACTGGCGGCTTCGGCGCCTTCTCCTGGAGGAGGTAGTAAAGAGTGAGATCTTTTGTGCCAACAAGGAACTGAGTGACGGACACATCCAGTCCATGCTACGTCGCTGGTTTGTGGAAACCGAGGGCACAGTCAAGGTGCGTAAAGACCAGGGACACGGTAGTCCAGGTAGGGCTGCATGATTCTGAAAAAAATGCAATTTTGCTTTAAATTGAGATCACGATTCTCTGTAACGATATTTTTTTCTTAAATTTAAACATTTATTGCACTCATTAAACTGCAAAAGGAAATGCAACAAAACATGACTGTGCCAAACATATGATTAATCCAGGACCAGCATATCAACTACTGACAACAGACAGGAAACGCTCAGTTGGCCATTCAGTTAGGGTAACCGAAAGAGCCAGTGAGGTACTTTTTTGGTACTTTAGGGTAGGACTTGAAACGCCTTCTTTGTCAAATGGTTATGCAAGTTGCCTGCTTCTAAAACGCAATACAGCTGCCGTCTTGCAAACAGTTGCAAACTCAGAAAACAATAATAATAATAATAATAATAATAATAATAATAATGAGATTGTGTGTGAATCAATATCGTGGTTTTTTACGATTAATTGTGCAGCCCGTTTTAGCAGTGGAACCAATGAATATTCATTTTTCTGGAACTGTGTGACAATGAGGATGGTGACAGTGAAAATGATTGTGTGGGTCTGGTTGGCTAGTGTGTGTGACCACCAAAGTGTCTGTGGTTTTCAGGCTTACTTGTGGGACAATAACCAGGTGGTGGTGGAGTGGCTGGAGAAACAGCTGGCGGAGTGTGATGGTATACGCTCTACCATCAGGGAGAATATCAAGTACCTAAAGAGAGACTACGCTCTGAAGCACATCCGGAGGTCAGGGGTCATGAGTCACAAGTCGCTGGTCAAAGATTGTACATTTAACTCGGAACATCCATCCATCCATCCATCCATCCATTTTCCAAACCGCTTATCCTACTATCGCGGGGGGTCCGGAGCCTATCCCGGAAGCAATGGGCACGAGGCAGGGAACAACCCAGGATGGGGGGCCAGCCCATCGCAGGGCACATTCACACACCATTCACTCACACACTATACACTCACACATGCACACCTACGGGCAATTTAGTCACTCCAATTAGCTTCAGCATGTTTTTGGACTGTGGGGGGAAACCGGAGTTAACTCGGAACATCTTGGTGAAAATGGATAACCAGACATAAAGTCTGTATAATTAATAAACACTGTATATGTATAGGAGGGTTGCATTTGATGTCACACTGTACCATTCACACAAAGAAAGAGCCATCATCTGCCATACCAATGTTTACTTCCCCGTCTGGTCTGTGATCCTTGTGTGTACTATCTGTGCTTTTTTTTACCACATTCATTTTGGTAGGGTGTCCTGTTCTGAGCTGCAGCAAGAGTTCATGATGAAGATATAGGATCCTGGAGGGTTCCCAAAATTTAAAAAAAAAAAAAAAAAAACGTAATCCAAAGTGGGGAGATGACATTTTATCTAGCAGGTGGTACCAACAGTGGCTACACAGCATCTCTAGATTTGTTTCTGTAGATGATATTGCTGGGCTTTGTTACCTGGTGAATGCTGGCTTCATTTTAATTAGCACGCTAACGCTACAGTATCTCATGATCCCCACTCTGTTTATGTTCGTGGTGACTGATGTAACCTTATGTGAATACAAGTAATTTTCTGGCTTTTTCTGGCATGCAAGTATGAGAGGTAAACTGATGACATAAAACCGGATGTGTACAATGTGGGAACGTTATCCTAATGGGCAGTCTTACCCTTTCCCATTACGTGCACCAGCTATTATGGCAAGGTCAACATAGACTGGGGCCCAACAGTAAATATGGGATGCAGCAGTGTGGCAAGAAGAGGCAGGTCACTAAGAGAGGGATGCAAAAAGAAATGACTGACAGTACCTTCAGCCAAATGAAAGCCACAATACCGCATTCGCAATTTTACCTTTAAAACACATTCACTTATGTGATCAAACCAGATTTGTCGTAGTGACAATGACAAAAGGCAGAGCAGTGTAAGGTTAACATTGTCACACAAAACAGAATACTGGCTGTTACAATTACATGAGAAAAGTAAGACTGATAGACAATATTTAATAATTAATGATAAATAATAAGCATGTGATTTACTTACCCATACATACTGCAAAATATTCCTGGATGGGTACAAGAGTAAAGGCACAATACATTTGCAACCCTCCTATATAAGTATTGGGTTAGAATTTGGTGATGGGTGACTTTTGATCTGACATTTTCTAATGTTTTGCACCCGTCACCTAAGGCCTGTTGTCTCTGTGCATCCTTAGCCTAGTGCAGGCAAACCCTGAGGTGGCCATGGACTGCATCATTCATATGAGCCAGAACATCACATCTGCCCAGAGGGCCAAGATCTCGCACCTGCTGGCCACCATGGACAGCACAGCCAGCAGTTGACCTCTGACCTCCGCTCAGCATGGTGCCAGCCCCCATCCTCTTCCAGTATCCGACAAAACAAAGCCAGTGGTTTTTTTTGGACTGAGGGCCACGCATATCAAAGGGCAGATACTTTCTGACCTTCGATTGCCTGCTTACTACTGAAAAGTTTTTCTCAGGGTTTTGCTGTCACCATGTGACCACCATCTGTAACTGCACACGCACAGAATTCCCTGTCGTCCTTGCGCACACACTTGACCACTCACTTTTTAAGTTAATGCACCCAGGTTCACTTCTCTCTCTCTTCCCATTCCGAAACACCCCAAATCAGCCCCACCAAACCCTGAAAGTTCGTTATCGGTCTTGTAACAGATATTAAAATGGTGTTACTTCACATTTCGCTATTTTTATTTTCAACATGTGTCCTGTTTTATTTACAAAACACTCCTCTCTTTTTATAGGGGGGGGTGCTTGTTTTTTTCATCTAACATTATTAAATGGGTAGAGGAATCCATACATAGTGCCTGTTCTTCATGGGGTTGGGGGTTAAACATTAATTTGATTTGACATTTATAACTAGTCTCCTTCCTTGGGGAGGAGGAGATGATAGCCTGATTGTGTGAGTGTGACTCACAAAGGCTGTAGTTGGTTCTGCAGTGTGGCATTTTAGCGGTTCAATCTGAATGACACTGAAAGGTTATATTTGACACTTTCGTAGAGCTGTGCATTACCAAGTGTGTTTGCTTGCATGCTACCCTGTGTAACTTAAGCAGTGTGGCTCGTTAGCAGTGTGGCTCGTTAGCAGTGTGGCTCGTTAGCATGCATTTATCTGAAGCAGGTGCCCTCTGTAGTGTGAGCAGTTTCCTTGAGGATCTCAGCGGATATGAGAATCTGACTTATTGTAAGTCCTGTTATGTGAATACAGTGTGTCTGGCCTACTCCTGTATGGAATTAAAATTTATATTATGAAAAGCTATTTTTAAATAAAACGTCTGTTGAAAGGTCTCACCAGCTGTGAGTGAATCATCGGACCGAAGCCTCATTCGTTACCCAAAAAGGTTTTACTGCTGTGTTGTCAATCCAGTTTAATCAACAACGGGATACAAGTGCATTTTTAAAAAGTTCACAAAGTTAAGATTTTGTTGTATTTATGAATGGAAGTTTGTCTTCACAAGTACTTTTAGTTTTTAAATGTTTAGTAGCACTCTAACATACAAAATGGTATAAATGTCAAAACGCTTTTTATGTATGAAATTAAGTTCGTTTTCTGATTTTCGTGCTGCTGAAATGTGACAGCTGCCCCTTTGTTAGTGTTTACGATGTGAGCTTTGTAAGCAGACACCTTCGCAGAGGCTTTGGATCACGGTGCAGATGAAGCTGGCCGTTAATTAAACAAAAATGAAAAAAAAAAGCCATTTAACAGAATATCTGCACAAGTCATCACTTTGGGTGGGTGCATGTGGTGTAAACACTCAAACTCTTGCATTCTTGATATTATAAATTAATGTCATTTTTTGTTGCAGGGAGAGCCGTCACGGCTGTTACAAATGTACACAGTGCTTCATTGGCGTCTCTCACATTTACAAGTCATAAATAAACACAAACAACACAGTAATACTGTCTAGCACAGGTAAAAAACACATTAAAGTACCATAATTAATGCTAACATTTCATTGAGGTAAAAGAAATCCACAGGAATGTTTTTTTTTTTTTTTTTCCCCGCTTCTACAGTCTTTGATGTTAGTTAGCTAAATTGGTGCAGCCTTTTTACTGCTAAGAATTCATATTTACAATATAATGTGATTTTAAAAAGAAATGGGTTTCTCTGGATGAGTCTCATTTATTTCAGTGTCTCTCTAATGCCACAAACTGAGTAGCTGTGCACTGTAGAGAACTAAGGAATGTGAGGAAAAACAGCAGCTCTTGAAGTCTTTCAAAATTGGTTGGTGCCGGGAATTGGATTCAAGATAAGTTTTGTCGCTGTAGTGGTTTAGTATCTCGCTCCCACTTTGTTCATGCAGATATGCTGCCAGTAAAGCTTGCCTAAGCTAGTGCAGGGCTATGGGCTTGCTGCTACCCTGTGCTCCCATGTACTGTGCTGACACACTGTCCATGGTGGGGTAGGTGGCGTACAGGCCTGTCACCTGCAGCTCCGAGAAGGACGGGCTGCCTTCGCTGGACAGAGGTGTGAGGCTGGGCACAGCAAGCTCACAGTCAGACAGCCGTAACGGGGAGTCGCTAAAAGCGTCCAGTGTCTCCAAGTTGAAGCTTTCGTCCTTCATGTCCTCCCATAAGTTCCCTGTGGAAAAACATGTCATGTATTTCTGGTGCCATGTCTGTCTTGCTGTTTTTCTATACGTTTCCAGTGAATGATAAGTGCAGAGACCCACCTTGTAAAGCAAAATCCATGATACTGGGATCCAGGCCGTCCACCTCGGTGCTCACATCTACATGAAGGTTGTGGTAATCGTGAGCCAGCTTCCCATGATGCTGGGCAATGGGACTGTGTGACATGTCGGGGGTGTGGTGTGGGGGCGTCTGGGCGAGTGCAGGTGAGCTGGGAGCCGGTCGGGCCTGAACTGACGCCTGGTGGTGCAGTGGGAGACACTGCAGGGACAGGGTCATCACCGGCTGAGGCTGCAGCTGGATTGGGAGTCCCAGGCTGGCCAGGCAGCTGGACATCCTGGTCACTCCCCCATCACACAGCTTCCGCCGGCAGCTCTCTGGCCGATCTGTTATCAGCTTGTCCAACTCATCTGGGAAACCAGTAAGATGATGTTTGATTACTAAGCAGCTTTCAAAGGACGAGTGGGATCTCTCTTCCATGAGAGGAACAGGCTACCCTTTAATAGCACTTGACTTATACTTCTGCACCAAGTGAACTTGGATCCTGTTCCAAAGAGGCCAGAACCACAGACCCCTGTTGTAAAGACTCTGGCTAAATTTTTTGACATGCTGAGTTATGACAATGGCTTATAAACTGATTCAAGGTTTCATAGCAGACATGCTTTACTCACAGTTTGATCCTGTTCATACCATCTGGGACTGATTGAGCCCCAGCTTGTCTGTCCTGAGCTTCCCTCTAACTTGCCGCCCACTGCTGTCCCCCATACGGTTCCTTGCCTACCCGGATTGGCCATGCTACGGCGTATGGCTGGCAGGTCCTTGCGCTTCCACTTCTGCATCTCCTCCTCCATCTTGTCAATCTTGGCCGGGTTAAGGGCCCACAGGCAGCCCTTCCGCGATGAGCCACTCAGCTTGTTCTCCACCTTCTCAAAACACTTGTTCAGTGACAGGTTGTGGCGCACCGAGTTCTTCCAGCCATCTGGTGCAGTCTGAGGATGATTTGATGGAACAAAATGATCAGGTGACAGAAGTCCTGGCCAGCGAGGCCGTATTGGCGTTTTGTGCTTTTAATCTTAAAATTAACTATGTTTCCTTGTGTCAGCTCTGGTTCCCCTTCTGAAGAAGAATCATCTGCAGAAGCTCACCTTGAAGTAGGGGAATTGCTCCTTCATGAAGCTGTAGATCTCGCTGACCGGGAGGCTGCCCGTCTTGCTGTTCTTCAGAGCCATAGCAATCAGACAACTGAGGAGATACCTAAATGTTATCTGTTTAATCTGGATGATTCTTGAGAGTGAGCTGACATCAAACACATGGGGAGAGGGTTTGATATTGGGGAGGACACAGCTTAATTATTCAAATTTAAATGTCTATTTTGGAGGGGGGGGAGAATTAACCCAATTTAAATATTGGGAGGATACACATCCCTCCCATTCCCCTTGGTTCCTATGCCCCTGGGTAATGTGTACAGCCCACTGAGGATTTACCTGTAGGAGTAGATGGGTTTTGGAAAGGACTTGGGTTGCATTTCTTGATTGCCATGAGATGTCAGGTGGGTCTGGTTGAACTGGCTCTGGCTGGTGAATGAGCTGCTGCCATAGATACCAGCAGAGGAATACTGTGAAGGGGGGAGGGGGGTAAATTTAGATATTGAATGTAATGACTTGTTTTGGCAATATATTTGTAGACCACCAATCCATAAGCAGTTCCATGTAGCTCTGATCTATATGTTGAATCGTGTTACCTGTTGACCAGTCTGTGCCAGGGTGAATACTTGCTGTGAAGAAGCCTGGTAGACTGTGGCAGGAGACTGGAACCTCGGAGAGGACTCTCCGTTCAGTGAGTAATGTGTCATCTGGGGGGGGGGGGGGACATGTCATGAGATCTTCTGTGGTCTACTTCATGCAGAAAGAAACACACACAGAAGAAGGCCAATGGCACTTACATTTATGTTGTGGGTGCCAAGACTGCTGACTCCCAGTAGGCTGTTCTGAATGTTACTCTGCAGGTGGATTGTGGTCTGTCCCCCAGATGCAGTCAAGTGAGCTACAACCAGAGACAACCTTGTTAATGACAGGATGAACTTCACACAAACCCATTGGAACAAAAACATTATCCATGTCTCCTGGTTAAGTAGTAATATTTATAATGGAATCTTTCAAAGACTATCGTCATTTTCTTGCCCAAATATGGGTATTTAATTTTTTTAATTATTTAATGCTTAAGATTTGAGAATTATTTCACGTTCCTTTAATAGCCCAATGCTTTGCAAATTGCACTTATAACCGCTGCTTTTAACCATGTTAATTGATTTAATTAAGCTTTAATGGCTTGAAATTATTTTGCACATATAAAAATATTCAAACACTGTATATATGCGGGTAGAATTTTCTAGAAGCTGACGAGAGGTATTACAAACAGCTGTATGTTGGGTGTTTGGGCCCCCACCTGTGTGCTGTCCCAGCAGGACGCTCTGTGGGCCTGAGCTGAGATCCAGGCGTCCCGTGGCCATCTGCTGCAACCGGGGCACGTCCACAGAGGTGAGCCAGGACAGGGACTGCAGGTCTCCGGGGAGATCGTCCTCACTCAGCCGGGACGGGTCTGTGGTCAGTAGCCTGCGGACAGAGGCTCTGCTGAGGTAAGCGAGCGGCCTGCATGCTGCCGACTGTACGACAAATAACAGCCATTGGGCAGCAAAAGGGCACAGGTGCTGCTCTGTGACACCCAGCTACCACATGGCATTAAGACTTGTGTCAGTATTTCTGTCTGGGACCCGCGTCTTTTTTCCCTTCACTTCTGTACGGAGTTGATCAAGGCCGCAAAGCCATTTACTGAAGGCAAGTTTTAAGAGGGCAAGAGGGCAAACAAAATTAACTGACTGCATTAAACACTTGGTCACTGTAAAGGCCCCTTGCTGTTATGTTCGTGCAAATATTTCTACCCTAAAGGAACGCCTCATTTTTTCAGTCTTTTAACAGCTAGTCACCTAGCTGTTAGCACTGCCTATAGTCTCCCCTACTTTGACTAATTGCACATTTTATTTCCCCTACTCCTCTTGGGGGGTGATGCCTGGAGACCTCAATCTATCAAGATGTCCAGCACACCCTACTACATGTGACGTCGCCACTACCAGTGACGTCCCTGCATCCAGCTCGCCGTTCTGCCTGGGTCATTTTCCATGTATGACCCGCTGCCTTGCCTCTAGTTGCCTGGCGATTGGGAGAAGACTCGGCATTGGCTTGTCATCTTCCCTGCTGTCCAGTTATTTCTCAGATCTCATGACTTGGACAGCGTGACTTGGCACTTAACCATCTCTCCTATTTGACTCTCCCTGCCGGCCCCTGGAGGATGGGCTCCCCCTTTGAGTCTGGTCCCTCCCAAGGTTTCTTCCTTCTAGGGAGTTTTTCCTTGCCACTGTCGCCTTTGGCTTACTCACTGGGGGCTTTGGGTGCGGATGCTGTAAAGCGCTTTGAGACGATGTAATGTTGTGATACTGCGCTATACAAAAATACATTTGTTGTTTTGTTTTTTGTGTATCACCTATCACCTTTGTGGTCCACCAGTTACAAATATAGTGAGGAATGTGCTTTATTGACATTAACAGGTTTAATTACAAATGGAATGATTTTACTTTTCTTTCTCTGCAAATACATTTTTTCCCTAATAACATACTGTGTTCCTATCCAGCCAGTTTCTTTCAAGATTTTATTCCGTGACCACGGTACGAGCCGTATGGGGTCTGATCTTATGTCCTTTGTAAATAGTGGCCTTTCGTAAAAAACAAGAATTCTCAAGGCTCTCCAACCCTCCTTGCATACACTTACTCGGGAAGAGTACAATAATTAGGGTTGCCATGACAACTCCCACCACTCCATTATTTTGCAGGTTTTCAGGCACTATGGAAGCCCCCACCCACCCACCCCCATCAGTTGACTACGGTGCGTTCTCACCATTGGCTGAATCGTAAGTAAACAGTAGCCCAAAATCATTTGAAATCTGGAGTGGGCACATGTTGTTTGCAACAGTTGGCCTGCCTAATGAAAGATGATGACCCATTGTGTCCCAAACGACAGTGCGGCTAGTGGCACGTGGCACCATTGTCTCATCTGTGCTGTCCTTTGGTTGTCTCCGGGTGTTTTATATCCCTCCTCCAACCATCCCTTACATTAATCTGCAGGAATGACAGTCCACGCACGAGGGGGACAGACAGAACACCATCTGCTTACTCGTCCCTCCGTGGCCCCCATTACCCACTCCTGGCTTCCAGTGGTGCAATAGACGAGGCCAGTGTGGGGGTGTGGAAGGTCAAGCCGCATCGCTCATGCTGCCACTCGCTACATAAATTACACCGTTTCAACCAAAAGTGGGCCACAGCTCCACCGGCGAAGCTTGAGGATTGCCAGTCACGCCTCCCATAAAAGGGTTACTAAGAAACTGACTTATACCACAAGCAGATTTGCCCTTTCGCCCCCCTCCCTTTCCTGACAGTAGCCTGAGTTTTGAATTTTGATTTTGTCCCCCATTGATGACATTCTGCTCCATACAATATCAGCTGTTGCAAAGGTTCAGCCAAACAAAAAACACGACAGATGTCATATTTGAAAATGCAGGCTTTCATTTCATGGAAATGTGGCCCATGAAATACAGCTTTGCTAATGAGTGTCAGTTTAAGTACCAGCCAATAGGTTCGTTACCCATTTAGGAATGACGATAAAACTGTATCGAACTAACCAGTTGTAATGACTTTTTCTTGTACTCGACTGTCTGTAATATTTAATAATCGTTCATGTTGTTCATCGAAGACTTGAAGCAGATCTGGACTGGTAGGGTATGAAAGGCTTGTTACGTAACTGTACTTGATTTATACATAACTACATACAATCCATGCAATATGATGTGCAAAATTATTAAAAGAAACACTGAATGAGGGCAAATAGCTGTAGGTAAAATTACACCTGTCAGTGTCCAAATCAAACACCATGGTTCACATTAAAATCCCATTTATATGCTCATATTACTTCATAATCCCTGCAAAATAGTAGCGATTGTCAGTTTAACGCTGACTTTTTCAAAAATGCATAATTTTAATTTTCATTTAGAGATAAATCTCTCCAAGTTCTTTTTTTGTCATGTGCAGTAACCATATTTCATATTCATATCATAGGCCTGTCTTCAATACACACCCAAAATCGGCATTAAAAGTTTATTCAAACTGTATCTACTCTTTCACGTTATCGCGGTCAATTGATAATGAATATCAAAGTGTAATAAGTTCTTCCACCTCCTTAAATTTAATGAAGAGAAAATAACTAAAATATATTTAACATTAATATACACATTTGGGAACGCAATACTTCACTGCGTTTAAATGTTTTAGTATGATGTAGGCTTATTCTAAAACAAATTCATGACAGGTTTAAAAATATCCAAAAATGCATACCGGCTATACAATAAACACAATAACGTAAAGGCGCTAACTCACAATAAGGTTTTTGATCGCGCCTGAAAAAAGCGTCTACCGCTATATTTCTAAAGGAACATGTGAATGACACCAGCTGTACGTCTTAGAAAGCGCTTATTTAAAATGACAGTCGATTATCACCCCACATGTATATCCTTTACATGTCACGTCAAACAGCAAAAAGTTCCATGAATAAAGCTGCTCTGAACGACTGCCTAGTAGTTTCTGTAGAGTTGGGTAGTTGTAAAAATACCTGGTAGCGCCTATAAAGAATGGCTATTATTTAAGGCGCGCAATCTCGGCGCTAAACGCGCACAGGCGAAGGGGCGCTGGGTATCAGCGCGGGGCATTAAAACAACTGCTACTCTTATTGCGTCTGTTACGTGCTAGTTTTTATTGATTAACAAGTAATAGCTTAAAATAATAGGTTATATATTATATCATATAGGCTAAATATCTAAACAAATCCAATAGAGTCATCGCTTTAGCGTAAAGTAAGTTACATTTGGGTTCCTGGTGGAAACTTCGTGAAATTTGCACTTTCAATGAAATAATAACAAATAGGCCTAAGCGTTGTACAAAAAATATTTAATTACATATCTGAAATGCCATTATCTGTAGTTGCATTTATTAAATAGGCCTAATGTATTACAGTTAATGGGACGCAATTATAGATGGAAGGGACCGAAACGATCTTTGTTCAAAGAGGCAAAACATGTATCGTGCCGCAGTCCTTCACGCACTCCTTTAATGAAAGCAGACGGGCAAATTTTCCCAGCGGTTTAGCACTCGTAATGCGCCCCCCCATCACCCCCCTTGTCTTTTTTCTAATTGGGGGCCACTTCCCCCACCAGTGACCCCGAAAAACCCACAGTGCAGACCCACCCGAGAAAGCGGCTCTAGCACTCGGTGCGGCGACAGCAGGAATGTAAACAGACCTGATGGGATCTGACAGATTCATTCTGACCCAAAATCATTTATCCTCCGAGTTTTGTATATATCCCACAGCAACCCCCCCCCCCTCCCACAAACACACACATACACAAAAGATCCCTTCATACATATAATTAAGATTACTGTAAAGTTTTATCCGTTATATGCGTAAAAAGGTAAAGGATGGTGAACGAAGTATAGGTAATACATCAAAACGCGAAACAAGCTTTAAGTTTACACTTGTTGACAATTAATCTTAAAATGCCGTTTTTGATAAGGACATAAGCAATGCAGTACGTGATATGCATTGCGGCGCCCCGCTATAATAAAACCTTACCTGTAGTCCTGGGTTGACGAATGATGTCCCGAATGCCCGATTATTCCTGACATTCTCGACGTATTTCTACTTTCTATCATGTCCTGAAAAAAAGTAGATTGATTTATAGCACTGGAAAACATAATCTTATTGTATCTATGTACATAGAGCTCTATAAGTTATGAGAGCGACTATTTTCAGCAGTTGATAAAATATTACTCAGCTTAAAAACTCAAAAATCGTAAAAGATATATCACTCGACGATGACCTTGAATGTGAAAGCATTCACAGCTATACCGTGAAACATAAGTTCTGTATATAAACCCGAGATTCAAACTGGCGCATTGATCAAATAAGCACTGCGGAAATGTCACTTACATTTTCGCATTTAAAATGTTTTATTACCAACCAATAACGTAGAAAGTACCAAGCTAAAACAAACAGTTAGTTATTCATTGCTTTCCAATTTTTTTCTATACGGCATCTCGTTTCCAGGAATCATCTGATGAACCGGCATCCTGTCCAGGGTATCACCCCTGCCTTGTTCCTGTGGTGCCTGGGCGGTTCTCCAGGTCTTCCACAGCCCTCTCCTGGATAAGTACGCTAATTGACATTTTATCATCCAAATGTATATGATACGTATGTTTCACAACTATATACTTTTTTTGGTTTTCAGATAAAGTGAACATCTCTGCCCCGTGATCATCTGTGCAATACATTGTCAGTCTCTTCAAGTGTCTTCTTCTGCTTAACCAAATCACATCACCTGAACTCCAAATTCAGCTATATTTCCGCAACGAACTCCTCTTTTCATCCCTTTATGTCTTTGGTGTGAGTGGGCGAAATAGCAAAAGGTTTACCTGCTAGCGACGATCACGTTCGCAGGTTTTGACGGCGAGACCCGTGGGGTATTTCAAGTGCGCACCGGCCTCCCAACCCGGTTTTTAAATTTCCCTCTACAGCGGAGTCCGGCAGCTTGCGTCATGCGCACCGCTCCCGCTGCCCAAGTGGGCAGGGTCACCGAGCCCCTCCGACAGCCTCCTCTGTCGGATAAGCCCACCTTCGCTACCCTCCGTAGCCGGTGAGCTGCAGCGGAGATCCGACCGTGCGATCTGCCTTCTCGATGCTCTGTGCTTAAGTCCGCACTGCTGCGCTCTTCTGCTCCCTTTACCCGATGTAAATCAGTGCCGCTTATTGTCCATTAACCTCATAGCCCAGCACCGCATCAAAAAATACCTTTGAATTTTAATTTTTAAGCCTATTTGCGCACTATAAATAATAACGCTGGGCGAATGTCTTATTTCCTTTCATTAAACCAATTGATCTGATGCATCTCTGTTACGCCAACTACTTAATGCTGTAACATACTTACTTGGAACAAAATATTTCCCTATACCGTGTATTTCCTTTAAGAACTTGTATTTAGTAAATCTTCTCAAAGGAAGAATCTAACTTAAACTTTATTTATATCGGCCACAGACATTCAACACAAAACAAATCCTTCTAAACATATGAGTTCATCCACAGGTGGTTCAGTAAAACTCTCCGGGCTTCTTGAATGTGATTTTTTCCTGTCTGGGGGGCGAATGAAGCCGTTGAGGGCTTGCGGGCAGCTTCTCTCCCCCGCCGATCGTCCCGCGTCTCTGCGGCGAAAGCAGCGGGAAAGGCGACGATGGGGGGAGGACGCTATAAGGAACTTGGGACAGACACTTTCACCCACGGAGCACCGACATGCTTAAAGAATAATTAAATGGTACCAGACGAAAAAATGGCATAATATCATATGTAACCAGACATACAATTTTTGTCGTAAAGATGCTCAGCTGTGCTGTATCTCGCTTAATGTTCTTGTTTCTTGCTTATTTTTACTCTTCTTTTGAGAATTGAAATTCACTTGTTACTGAAGTATCGTGTCCTACCGATACTGCAATATATATGGGATGATTTTCTAAAAAATAGATTTAAAAGTGAGAATAATAAATACCAATATCGAAATAAACAGATCAGAAACTGATTAAAGCCAAATGATATCCAATACTGGATGTGATCAAAGTTGTTTAAGACTAAGACGGGATTTTTTTCTTTCTTGTCTTAGAGGAAATCACTGTATCATTTGAATAATATCTGCCTTATACTTATTTAATCCTATAGAAAGCAAGCCTATGTCAGCCGTCTTACCCCCAAGGGACCTACAGATGGTGGATTGCACTTTTCACAATGGGCACAATCAATGATTACATGCATGGACGTAACGGACGAAAAGACCTACCTCTCAAATTCAACTAGGTCCTAGAGCCCGAAAAGTCCTTTGCTAAAATCTACTACTAAACCCTCCATACAGCGCTATTAATGTAGTGAAGGCAGGGACATATGTTTCGTGTGATCGTTTAAACGTTAAAATTTAAAGTAGGAATGCGGTAAAGACGTGTGTCCTAATTTGTATTTCATTGGAGTGCAGGAAAAGCAGGTTATATCCTACACACAGACCCTAATGTTATTGTAAGTGATGTGGTGTGATTCTTTGGATCCAAGAGGGTTTGTCAGTGCTGGCATTCCTGGGTAAGCAAGGATATTTAAGTAAATGACCCCCCGTCGTGTTGGCAGCCAAGATGGGTAATGAGGGATCACCATCCACCCCCCCCACCCCCCAACAACCTCCTCCCCAAACTAATGTTAGGACAAAAGTAATGACAGGATTCCCTCCTGAGAGACAAGGGGGGTTAGCTGATCTATTTTGTTACCAGTAAGTGTTTACGAAAAACATGGGAGGGTCACCTCATTCTTTGCCTGACTTCACTCGCTGCCCTAATAGTGAGGTCACTGTGTGATAGACTGACATGTTCCCCTGCTGTAAACTGATTTGGAAAGTCTGCCGTTACTCCTGTAAGCTCCTCACGAAGTGTGTGGGGTTTCGCTGAGTGTGTATGTGTACTTGCTGGAATGAAGGAGCCGACTGACTGTGAGAAAGTGATGAATTGGTCTTCAGACCTCTCACAGTGACAAAGATGTCAAGATGTTCTTCCTAATCTCAACATTTCTATACTCTGTTCACTCCCTTCTCTCAGGACCACGTCAACAATAAACAAATAACCAAGTCCATCTGAATATTCCCCATTACCTTGGTTATTATAAGTAATGTTTACCTGCCTTTCAACACCTGTCAGTTTTTATGGTCTCTGAAATCATGTCTCCTGTTTAGTTCTCAGATGCAGTTTATGAAGTTTATTGTTTATAATTTTGATACTGGCTGCAAGAAAGTTGCCTATATGTGATTCATAACAACATAAAATCATTTGAATATGGAGTGACAGGTCAGCTGGCTCTCTGCTTACCTAAAGAAGTTATCGATTCTTGTATTGCAAGTTCCCTGCTGAAATTTATGAAGAGCCTGTAATTATATGCATGATCACAAAGACCAGGATTTTTTTTTAGTTGATTTTTGTTTAGGGGGCTTATTCACAAATAGAAATCTAAAAGCCTTTACTTCCAATTAAAATTCATCATTCAAGTTGTGTCCAACATGGTCAGTTTGTGGTTATTTCAGTCTGGTTTGTGAGACCAAGTGATTTGCTGTCTTTTCAATCATTTATCACAATATTAAATGCATTTTATTCATAAACTATAGCATGCTTCATTAACACATGCCATGCCACTTCAAATAAGGAATAAATACTTATTTATAAATATAAGGAAATGAGTTCATATCCAATCTCTGCTTTGTGCAGCATATTCCTCCACTGTTGTGTTGCCTCCCCTGCAAGTAGATGAATTTGTATCTCTATATGGGTTTGTGTGTACCCTGTGATGGACTGGTATCCCACAATGCTCCTCTGCATGTCGTAGGCTCCAACCCCCCTACAACCATGTAGGACAGGGGTGCCTGGAAGGTTCAGTCGATCAGATATCCATCCATCCTTCCATTCATCCATCCTTCCATCAATCCATCCTTCCATCCATCCATCATTCCATCCATATCCACTTTTGCAGTATGGAGTAATAGGAGGTCTAGAACCTACCGGAGGAGGCTGGCCTGGACAGGATGCCGGTACAAATTCATGTCAGTTTGTAATTCATTCTCATTCTTTTGCAAAACAAATGCTTGCAGTGGCCTACAACTGTTTCTTATAGTGTTCAGAATTATTAACCAGAAAATTTGTCAAGTTAATATTAGTTAATATTATAGGTTAGTTTTTCCACTACACAGTGGCAGTGCTTCCCAAATCACTTTTGATACTCAGCTGTGGATAATTCTTGGTCGTTCTATTGTTTTTTTGTTTTTTTTTTCCACGGTGAGCAGAGCCAGCAGTTTGAAGACACCAGGAGAATGGGAGGGATATTAAGATTCGCTGTTACCACCAATTAAGGGATTAAGAAACAATGGAAGCCTGGAGGACTTGGGCTGGAGCCAACAGAGGCATGGAAATGCACACGATAAAAAATGTCTTACAGCCAGCTGGACTATTATTCCCTAACCAGTCTTATTTCCTTACTTCTCT
Source organism: Isichthys henryi (assembly GCA_026776945.1). Classification (NCBI taxonomy): domain Eukaryota; kingdom Metazoa; phylum Chordata; class Actinopteri; order Osteoglossiformes; family Mormyridae; genus Isichthys; species Isichthys henryi. The sequence continues at coordinate 37,785,610 of JAODJX010000042.1, forward strand.
CTTTCTGTCAGTCTTCAGAGGTTTTAGTAGTATAAATGGAGATATAATAATGAAAATCAGCATCAATAAGGCACTGGTAAATTTTAAATGGCAATTTTGGATATGGATATTTTATTGTCATTGCAAAACATGTTGTACATAAAGGGAACGAAAAGAGGGACTCAAGTCCAGTTTATTAGAAATAAAATCCAAACAACATTACAATGTATAAAGAAAAACAGAAAAATGATATTTAGATAATAATATGGATGGATATAAAGTGAGCAAACGTGAGTGTAGTAGAGATTATTGAGGTCTCTGCACAATGAAGTGTACAGGTATGTAACACTAGTTATGGAAGTAACAACGTCGGTGTGCAACATCACAGTAATAAAGTGCAGCACTGAGGTTAACTACTGCAGCGATGCCTTGACATGTAACACTTATGAAGAACGGCAGCATTGTAACATGGGCGAGAATTCACAGAATTCACAGAAAGTGCCGAAGTGCAGAGGTTAACAATTGCAGCGATGCCCTGGTGTGTAATATGATAGTAGTCCTATTAATAATTGTTTTACTGAGACACAGTAAGTCTCATGACCTCTGGGAAACTCATATATTTGTATTCATATTAATATTGATATAATTATATATCATGTGGTCCATGTCTATTCTCTTGAAACTGGCAGATGTTCATAGCTTAAACGTCACAGGAGGACAAATTTATTCCCAGAATGCACCAGGCCATCAAAAGACGGGTCAGGTGCATGTGATGTGAGAGTCAGTTGCTGGGGCGGGGGTGGGGGGGGGTTGTGATTGTATTGAGTCCCTGTGACAGCAGCCCTAACCTTGAGCTGCGGTTGCTTGGGAGCCATGGTCTCTTTCCTTTCAATGCTGTGAAAAGGAGACAGAAATAAAGATGCTTTCACTTGTTGAAATACAAAGTCATTTTAAATCCAACTTCAAGGGATCAAAATCTGTTCAGGGTGAAGTGATAGATGTTCAATATGATGAACAACTGTTTTTAAAAACTCTGCCTAAGGGGAAAGAAGGTATAGAGACAGCTATATTTTCAAATGAAGTAATGTAGCTAAAGGTATTAATCTAAAGTTAAATATTGGGTTATAGGTTCCAGACTGAAGTTATATATAAGATATAGTTCAAAGGGCTTTTTAAGTTTATGTCTTCTATGTTCTGAAACTCATTAATGCTTGATCTTAATGTCTCGTTTTATACTGTAAATGACACTTATTATTGCTTTTACCTTTAGGTTGTATGACTTTAAGTTGAATGAAGTTACATGAATATGTAATCTTCTAAAGAAAACACAATGTGATTGGATGTTAATTTAATAATCATCCTGATCAGGGTGCATGGTTTGCTTGTAGATATTTTCCTTCAGTATGAACACAGAGAGCTTTCTTCATCTGTATGAAATCTAGTGAAGGCCAAGAAGGGACCATGGGCAAAAACGCGGGATTGTTGGCAGAGTCTTTCCGAAGTAATGTCACTGACCTTGCAATTTGGTGGGCATATGAATGGATGTCTAAGAGATAGGCCACACCCCTTTTTGTTCTATTGCCGCCCCCGCCCCCACATCCCCGCCCAATTACATTGACAGATGAAGAAAGAAGGACCTGGCGGGAACTGGCTGAAGGCAGTGTAATCATCTACCCTTATACTCAGCATGAAATCTTTAATGGGAAAATCAAGCTCTGTAACTCCTGTGTAATTGGATTTGCTGGGACTCGTGCTAAATCGGGGCCCAGTGGGTAGCAAAAAGCTTGTTAAATCTGGACAAGCATTGCTAAACTGGGGGGTGGGGATCAGGGTGGGGGAACTGTAGTCCTCATCACAGTTGTAAGGGAAAAGACTTGGAGTCACTTCTCACACACCAGGCAAGGATGTGAAGAAAATGTGGGGGGGTGGGTGGTGGGCTTCTAAGAACAGGCACGACATGTTTGTCCATGTTGTTAAGGACTATGGACCTCTCAGCTGTGACTGAAATCAGATCATGCTCTATTATCATTATTGCAATCAACCAGTGAGTGAGCGGGGAATGTATTTCTTCCTGGGATCATTGCTTACCCCTTTGTACCTGCATCATTGTGGATGAAGGTACGTGTATGTGTGTCCCCGTCTGCCACATAAATTGCACAAAAATACCCTAAATACCCCAACAACACTTCAGATTACATCCCTGTTATACTGCCAGTCTGCTGGTGCATCATGACCTACCTCTGTTGCCAAATGAGGCAGGAGGACCAGCCCTATGCTATTCTGCAGGACTGGCCAGGTAGCAACAATAGTTGCCAAACAGGAAGTGCATGTAGTGGGTGTGCTTTAAGGTAGTTGGCCCTGGGCATATTTAAATAGATGGACTTTGAATGACTCTGTTGAGCAGACATGGGATTAAGTCGCATATAGACAAGTCACAAGTCAGTCACAAGTCCTGTCACAGCTGGAGGAACGAATGACTTGAGGGTTAAGTGTTTTGGGTTAAACAAAAGGGGTTATTACAACAAAATGATCAAACTGACTGCAAATAAGCTGGACCATGAGGTATAAAAACGAGAAGGCTAGACATTAGAAGAACACAGACTGACAGGCTTATTGACTGGACTGGGAATAATGGACTATGAAGCATGTATATACGGGACTAACGAGAGAGCTAACAAGAGGCAGCTGGGAGTGATCAACATGAGGGTCAGGGATGAGAGGTAAGGGAAAGGAGTAACAGGTGTGGCTTGTTAGGCTCACTTTAGGGAAGAGACAGAAGGGTCAGGTAAGCAATATGTGACAGTACCCAGCCCCCAAAGCGTGCCTAAGGGAATTGAACAACAGGGTGGATATACGGGACAGACACCACAATAGGGAAGAGGGACAGAACTACCAGACTGGACAGGATAAGATTGGGTTGGGATGAGAGGGGCATGGAACAGGCAGAGGTGAGACCAGGGACAAACAGGATGACAGTAGAGACCAATGGATAGAACCACACAGACGAAACAGACCAGCAACAGGACATGACCAGGAATGAGGGACAAACACTAGACATCAACGGGGACTTGGGAGCAGAAGAAACTTGGACAAGGACAAACAGGACAGACCACACCATGACAGCATGGACAACTAGAGGGGCAACAGAGACAGGAGTGGGAACAGAAGAGGGAACCATTGGGAACACAGACCCGGTGAAAAAAAAAGGCAGGGACAGAGACGAAGGCACGACAAATAAAAATGGGGGGTATTACGGGAGTCTTCTGGACCCTCGGAGGCTGGGCAACGTCTCTGGGACGTGGAACCTCCTGGGCCCATTCACCAGCAAGGAGGAGCCCATTTGGATCGTAGGACCTGAGGGCTTTGGAGGGCCAGTGGGGTCAGAGGGTGCCAAGGAGCCAGCAGAACCAAAGGGTGGGACAATAGGAGATTCGGCGAGTCTCAAGTCAAGTCTGCATACACGTTTACATGTATTTTAGTTTTATTACCTTGTAAATAGTCTGTAGGATTTGCAAAATGGCCCAACGAGTGGAGCTACTTTTAGTTTTATAATGGAATAATATAGATTTACCGTAAGATTTCTTGCATAAGTGTGGGAGTCTGAAAGCAGGAGTGTCACAGTAGATGTGCGAGAGTTGGTAACCCTGGAAAACCCGTCATCTAAAATAAAGTCTACCATATGGGAGAAGTTTAGAGTTAAATTAGATCATGAAAACAATGTAGTAAATGGACTCACTGCATTAGTATATAATAAGTGCAAGTGTGGGACGTCTTTGCTAAGAAAGCATCTTGATAACTGTGCCATTTCAAAAACTAGCAGCGATGCTATCAAATGGTATTTTATATAAACCAAAGAGCTAATGTTCCCCAGGCGAGAGTATAAGGATACTATAACCAAACTTTCTGGGAACTTTGTGTATAATGATATTAAATCTTTTGAGACAGTACATAGTGATGGATTTTTTGAATTAGCACAAGGGTAGATCGGCATCGGTGCTCGGGCTTCTTCATCCAACTAACGTAGTAGTCTAAATATAATTTCGGTTCAGGTATTGGAATTTATTTGATGCAGGTCAGGCGGATGCGGAATTTAATTAGTTCTGCTGCCGACTAACAGGTTGGATGCGGATTTAAGAAATGTGGGTAAGGGGGTGTGCAGGTTTACTGAACAGGACACATGCAGGACTTTGCCTGGAGGTGAGCGGCGTGCAGGCAGGACACCTGGCTCAAATTTGGGTGGCATAGCTGCTACAGGGCCAGGTGCAGGCCATGTGGCCCTTCCTGGGCCAGGAGCCTGGGGCTCAGGCTGGGAGCTGGGAACCTTGAGTGTGGGTGGAGCGCCACTCTCTGGGCTGGGGACCAGGAGCATGACCTCCGGGAGTGTGGGAAAGGCAAAGACAGGTTCTGGTGGTGCGGCAGAGATGAAGATGGGTTCTGGAGGTGCTGCAAAGATGAAGACAGGCTCTAGAGGTGTGGCAGCAGTCTCACCAAGGTCAAGCACTGGCATTGGTCCAGCTTCTCCTGTGCTGGACACTGGAGGAGTGGTGGTTTCGATGGCAATCTGCAGGGAGCCAGTGAGTAGATCTGCAGTGGTGTGCTGGGGACAGCCGACGGGCAGAACGATTTCACCCTGAAGTAGTTAATGCATCTCCCTTATAGTGTCAAACCTCCTCTGCTTCCTGGGGATCCAAGTCGGGGGTGAGCCTCGCTAGCATCTCTCCTACCCACATCAAGAGCACTCTGGAGGAGGTTCAGGCTGAGGTAGGACGTCGGGTACAAGGGAAAGTAAACAAGTGGAGATACAGAGCATGAGAAGCTCCTGGAGGTAGCTGCTAGGCTGTTTGTGGAGTCCAGTCAAAGCTAGAAGAACAAATGACTTGAGAACAGGCGTATTGGGCAAAACAAAACAGGGCTTTATTAGAATAAAACTAAACAGACAGGAACCGGAAATAAACTGGACCACAAGGGATGAAAACAAGAAGACAAGACATTAGAAGGACACGAACGGACATGCTGAGCAACATTAATGACTGGACTGGGGAACACAAGATACTAAACTGATGAGGGTGCCAACGAGAGGCAGCTTGAAGTAATCAACACAAGGGTTAGGAATAAGAGGTAAAACAAGTAAGAGGCGTGGCTTGTTAGGCTCACTCTAGGGAGGAGAGATGACAGTCAGGTAGGCAGGATGTGACGCTGACAAGTTTCAAGTCAAGTATCAAGCCATGATTCTTAGAATTAAACAAGTCAAGCCAATTCAAAGACCTTATTCAAGCAAGTCATATCAAGTCATGATATATCTCTATAATTTTACCATCAGTATAACTATGATAAATGTAATGGTGATTAAATACATTTAATAGTCATTCATTTAAAAAGTGGTAAATTTATTACTAATTATATTCACATATATTAATATTTGCATCTCCCTGAGTAAAGAGTTCGTTAGCAAACAATTCAAATATGAAATAGGGATAACTGCCACTGCATTATGTTTAAGTAAGAACAGAAATACAAACTTCTACTTGAAGAAAACCTAAAAAAAAATTAAAACATTGTCACACAATGAGTGTTAGACAGAACTGTCATTTAGCTATATTAAATATTAATAATATATTAATTAATAATATTAAACCTCCAGTAATCTGTTATGCCCCGCTCGTCCGATCCTCCCGTGTGCCACGCCCCCTGGTTACCCACGTGTGATTCCCTGATTGTACC
>JAODJX010000042.1:37826789-37838779 GCA_026776945.1 Isichthys henryi
ATGTGACCCAGACGGAGACTCGAACCTGGGTCCCAGAGGTGTGAGGCAACAGTGCTAACCACTGCACCACCATGCCGACGTGTATATATATATATATATATATAAATAAAATTTATTTTTTAATTCTAAAGATGCTAATTGTACCCTGGGGGTGAATTATTGGGTGGACATATGGGGGATAATGGATATTCTATTAATTCTATTATAAAATTTTTTTTAGAGAATTCTAACCATTTTCTTTCCATGTAGAGGTTTGAGAAGCTCTGTCGCGTGATACTTAGCAGCATGGAAGCAGAAAATGACCAAAAGGTCAGTGCTGGGGTATCTTTCTATTGAAGCAGGGTGAAGGAGATCACTGCTGACATCACAGTCGCCATTTGGAACTGACATATGTTTTTCTTTAGGCATGGTATGTGTCTCTTGCACTGTCCAAAGACCTCACCATCCCTTGGATTAAACAAATTAAAGACATACTGTGGGTGTGTTGTGAGTTCTTGAAAGTATTGAAGGTATGATTTCTTTCTGGAGTGTGCCAGAATATTCTTTTGTATGACAGTGTAAGGTTAACTTTACCAGTTGTACGACTGACTATAACTGTTTTCCTTCATGTTTCTAGCCTGACATAATGCAGGACAGCAAACTGGTCACTCTGTATCTCACCATGCTGGTGACATTCACAGACACCTCAACATGGAAGATTGTTAAAGGCAAAGGTTAGTGTCAGACCAGAGAAGACATTCCATGCCAGAATACATTCAGCATTAGAAGCCAGCAGTGTTTTCCACTCCAAAAGGATGATCATCCACTGTTTCTGTGTCTGTTATGCCAGGGGAGAGTCTTCGACCAGCGCTAACTCGTATCTGTGAGAATATTATGGGTCACCTCAACCAGAAGGGATTCTACACCATTCTGCAGGTGCTGTAGTCCTCTGTAGATCAAGTCGCTGTTATTTCTTGCTTCGCCGTGGTTTTCACAGATTTTATTTTGCCTTTATTTTTCCTTTTCAGATTTTATTAACTAATGGACTGGCTCGATCCAGACCATCGTTTTCTAAAGGAACCCTCACTGCGATATTCACGCTTTCATTAAGGTAAGTCACTACTTTCTGATCCTGGTTATTTAATAATTAAAAATATCATTAACATGTTGTTTTTGTTCCTCCGGTTTTCACATTTTTGAAAAATTCTCTTGTTCACCTCCATTTTATAAGGTGTTACATGGTTGAGAAAAGAAAATATCAGTATAATCCTAACTAAACCAAATCTGTTGTTCATTGTATCTCTGCAGTGTTAAATGGAAAAATGTCTTTGTTCCAGAACTGAAACAATTTTGAGCTCAGGTTTCTATGAATAATTTACATTTAAATTGATTTTTTAAGGTTTTATATTGAAATATTTTTGACAGCTATTTCAATAGATGTGCATTGAGCTGGATTGTCAAACGGATGTATCTACAAAAATCTGTTTCTGACTGATGGACATGGCCACGTCTTAGTCTACACCACCCGCTGGTGAATAACTAAGTGTACATTTCACTGCTCTCAGACCTGTTGTTGCTGCTCACTTCTCCGACAACCTCCTGAGGTCCTTCCTGATCCACATCATGTCTGTTCCAGCCATAGTCTCACACTTCAGCTCTCTTACACCTGAGGTAAGCATAGAGGTGAATTCGAGATGGGAGGGGGGAGGTCCAGAACCCACTCAGTGAGGTCACAACGAAATGCAGGAATCCAAACCCTCGAACCCTTCAGTTTCTTCCTGATGGTCTAAGAACCTTTCTTTGGTTTTGTCCAGTGCATGACCTCCTTTCAGACTCATGAACTGCTCCGGAAGTTTATCATCTTCCTGAGCCGGGAAGAACAGTGCATGGACATATGCGTCTGCCTGGAGGGGAGTCACACGCTTTGCTTGCTGGGTAGGTATCCTCTGTGTTTTGCTTTTATAGTTTTCATTCGAGGGATGAACCCATTTGCAATCATTCAAGGCCGAGAGAATTATTGTAGTTCTGTTAAGCTCATGCTTGTGTGAAAGTGACCGACTGGTTGATATTCTTTATTGCCTAAACTTTAAGGTAATCTGATTCACCTGGGATACATCACTGAGAAGGTGCTTGAGGAGGAGGCCGGTCACTTTGTGAAAGATCTGACGGACATGCTGTCCTACTGCCAGCGCTACGTGTCCCAGAAGAAGTCCAACCTCACGCACTGGCACCCTGTCCTGGGCTGGTTCTCTCAGACGGTCGATTACGGGTCGGTTGAAGTTCGAGGGTGTCCCGAGTATTGACATCTCTGTCCCTGAGTCTGAAACATTTCTTCCTTTTTTTGCAGTTTGAACGAGTCCATGCCTTTGGTAACCCGACAACTTCAGTACCTGTGGGGGGTGTCCATCATCCGGACTCTGTTTTCTGACGTTCTTAGCAAAAAGCTAGATAGCCAGGAGCCAATGCCCCAAACTCCACAACCCACCACTTCTCAGAACAACCTGCCAGTGAAAAGTAAGAAATACAGCTTAGCATGCTGTGTGCACAGCCGCTGAGTCCCGTCTCAAAGCACACATTTCATCCATCTATAAAAGTCTATATAATAAAATTATCATATGATTAACTAGGTTGCTGGCTGTAGTCCTAAGACTACAGTGTTGTATGGTAGCTCTTGAGGTCTCTTATTTGATGCTATAAGCACATTAGAGACATGAATTGCATGACCAAAGAAAGTGAATTGCTTGGACAAAGCCAAGACATCAAGCTGCTTCTCTGAAGGCTTCACCTGTGTCACACTGCACAGACCTCTTCAAGAGGGCCTTCCAGAAGTCTGCGTCTGTACGCAACATCCTGAAGCCCATTGGGGGCAGGCGGGTGGACTCGATTGAGGTGCAGAAAGTGTGCAGTGTCTGCATGCTCTACCAGACAGCTCTGACCACGCTCAACCAGATACGGCTGCAGATCCTCACTGGTCAGTTCCTTGTACGCTTTGATGACACATCCGCCTCTGGCTCATTAGAGACCCATACTTGCCTCTAAACTGCACCCTTGCGTCTCTCCTCCACAGGACTTACATACCTGGATGACCTGCTCCCCAACCTATGGGCCTTCATTTGCGAATTAGGACCCCAGGGGGGACTCAAGCTCTTTCTGGAGTGCCTGAACAATGACACGGATGAGTCCAAGCAGCTCCTGGCCATGCTGATGCTCTTCTGTGACTGCTCCCGGCATCTCATCACGTAGGGCCATCTCAAATAGATGATGGATCACTTTCACCTCCAGCTGTCTGGGGCTTGTTTCAGAAAGCAGGATTTCATGCTTAGCTGAATTTAAGGTAGTCTGGGCTAAATATAAGTGAACGAAGGTACCTTAAATCTGACAAGTTATCCGTGTAAGCAAGAAGTCCTACTTTCTGAAACATGACCCTGGAGGAGTTTTCTTTTTCTTTTTATTGTAGCAGTTTTATTTAATTTCAGTGGTTCCTGGTTGATTTGACTGCCCAAATTTGTCATTGATTGTAGAATCCTGGATGACATTGAAGTGTACGAGGAGCAAATCTCATTCAAGATTGAAGAGCTGGTGACCATTTCCTCCTTCCTGAACAACTTTGTGTACAAGATGATCTGGGATGGCATCCTGGGTATGTCCTTTACCATTCTGTAAGGCTCTCTCAGAAGGAGGGTGACCATTTGCCTCTTGGTTTACATTGACACTTCTTTACTGTGTCATTTACTTAGAGAATGCTAAGGGTGAGAAGTTGGACCTGTTTCACAGCGTCCACGGCTGGCTAATGGTCCTTTATGAGCGTGATTGTCGGCGTCGGTTCACCCCCGATGACCACTGGCTACGCAAGTGAGTGACCCTGGGACTCGGACTCCTTCAGCATACTAGCCTTGTTCGTAGTTATTAAAAGTAACTCCTTCTGGACTTCCATGTGCATTCCCAGAGATCTGAAGCCAAGTCTTCTGTTCCAAGAGTTGGAGAAGGGAAAGAGGAGAGCTCAGCTGTTGCTGCAGTACATCCCGCATGTCATCCCGCACAAAAATGTGAGTGAACGGGGAATACCCCCACAGCTTTCGGGGGGGGGGGAGGTATTCCTCTTCTCTTTTTCACTCTGTCCCGAATCACCATTCAGGATTTTTCAATTTCTCTTCCCAGAGGGTCCTTTTATTCCGTAATATTGTTACAAAAGAGAAGGAGACTTTGGGATTGGTGGAGACGAGCTCTGCCTCCCCACACGTTACCCACATCACCATCCGTCGTTCTCGAATGCTGGAGGTATGTAGCAAAGGACAGGACTACATCCATCAATCTTCTAACTGATTATCCTGGTCTGGGTGGCAGGCAGGAAAATAATACAGCCATTATGTCATCTAAGCAACTTGGTGGTCCTTATGAGAGTCTTTTTCGTGGACTTTAGGATGGCTATGACCAGCTACGCCGATTACCCATCAACTCCATCAAGGGGGTCATCCGAGTGAAGTTTGTCAATGATCTTGGGGTGGATGAGGCCGGTATTGACCAGGATGGGGTCTTTAAGGAGTTTCTGGAGGAGATCATCAAGAAAGTCTTCAATCCAGCACTCAATCTATTTAAGGTATGGTATTCTTACATTAGTGGTTGTTTTCTTTACGAATCTCCATTGTAAAGATTCAAATGATCTTCATTAACTCTCTTTAAAACAATAGACCACCAGTGGAAATGAGAGGCTCTACCCTTCTCCAACATCCAATATCCATGAGAACCACCTACAACTCTTTGAGTTTGTGGGTAGGATGCTGGGCAAGGCCATGTATGAGGTCAGTTTCCCACAGTCCCCCTCTGAATATCTAGGTTGTTGAGAGCAATGATAACCGATCCGTTGATCATTTTTGTTGGCGATGACGATGATAATGATGATTTCTCATTAAGCATTTTTAAATGCATTTGGGGTCCAGGGCATTGTGGTGGATGTGCCTTTTGCCTCCTTCTTCCTGAGTCAAGTATTGGGCCACCATCACAGCACTTTCTACAGCTCTATTGACGAGTTGCCTTCCCTGGATTCGGAATTCTACAAAAATCTGACCTCTATAAAGGTCCGTCCTTCCGTCCGACTTCCTAACGCTTACCCTGTATGTATTTTTAAAATCACTCTCAGGCTGTTGTCCCCTTAATTTAATTTTCTTTCACTTTTAATATTGCAGCGCTATGACGGAGATGTCAGCGACCTTGGTCTGACCTTGTCATACGATGAAGAAGTCATGGGACAGGTAATGGCTGATTGATTTGTGTTCCTTTATTGACCACATGGTAACATGACAACATTGGCGTAGACGACGCAGATGACCCATGACCCATAGGCTAAAGCTCTGTGTCTTCATAGCTGGTCTGCCACGAGCTGATCCCAGGGGGAAAGACCATGCCTGTCACTAATGAAAATAAGTGAGTTCTTTACATGTAGCTACATTTCCCACATTTCTTTTACGACTTAAGAATTCAGCAGCTAATCATCATGCTTGCACGATTCTCTAATATGTATTCAGTTTATATGGCTGACACACTGTATGTACCGGCTTGTGAAGACCACTAGTATGTATTGCAACAGTAAAAATTTGGAGAGCAAGTCATCTTATCTGGACCTTCTAGTGTGTAATCAGCACCTGAAACTGCTGTGCATTAGGAGGCAGGATCTGGGCCAGTCCTTACCATTGTCGCCATCCACTGCAGGATCAGCTATATCCACTTGATGGCGCACTTCCGCATGCACACCCAGATCAAGGACCAGACAGCGGCCTTCATCCGTGGCTTCCGCTGCATCATCAATCCGGAGTGGCTACACATGTTCTCCACTCCGGAGGTGCAGCGGCTTGTTTCCGGGGACAATGCTGAGATCGACCTGGACGATCTCAAGTGAGCACCTGTGCATTAGGAATGCTTGATAATTCTTTAAGTCAACTGCATAATTACCAAACCAATTTCTGCAACTTGCTCAGGGGGGGATTCCGCTGTAGCACTTGCAGGCTCCGCAGCTTTTGTGCTTTGCTGTGCTGTTCCAGGCTTTTTTTATAGCCAGTTATTTGCATTTTGACTAGTTCTGGTGGATTTTGCCGGAGCGTGTCTTAAAAAGTATGAGGTGTGCATGACTTTCATTGGTTTTGCTGCACTTCAGTCGCCTTAACCTCTTGATTTTTCTCCTTTCAGGAAACACACTGTGTACTATGGAGGATTCCACAGCAGTCACCGAGTGATTATTTGGCTGTGGGACATCTTATCCAGTGACTTTTCGGCAGTGGAGAGGGCAATGTTTCTCAAGGTGAAACACTCTTTATCTTGGGTATCCATAGCAGACCGTAGGTCTGTGGATTCGTATCACGTTGCAGGCAGTGCTGTTGGCTGCAGTGGTGTGGTAGGTAATGGTGGTGTTGTGGTAGGTAATGGTGGTGTTGTTTTGGTTGCTGTGATGATATGGCTTTTTTCTATATATGATGGTGTTGCTGTTTAGCGTCGCCATTGTTATTGATGGTGGTGTATCATTTTACTAGCAAGTTCATGGGTGTGGTTGTGGAGGGTGTGGTCTTTGCTGTAGTATAATTAGATGGGACTGGAGGTGGCGGTGGTGTTTATTGTTGTTATTGTCGTCCTCAGTTTGTCACCAGTTGTTCACGGCCCCCCCTCCTGGGTTTCGCCTACCTCAAGCCGCCGTTCTCCATTCGTTGTGTGGAAGTCTCTGATGATCAGGTGAGGCTGGGGATCTGAATACTTTTTTGGCCATCTTTAGAGCTGTATGTTTCTTACCTGAAAGTGTGTGCATGTCTTGGGTGCCCCAGGACACAGGGGACACCTTGGGCAGTGTCCTGCGGGGCTTCTTCACCATCCGGAAGAAGGAGCCGGGAGGCCGCCTGCCCACCTCATCCACTTGCTTCAACCTGCTGAAGCTACCTAACTACAGCAAGAAGAGCGTGCTCCGGGACAAGCTGCGCTATGCCATCAGCATGAACACAGGCTTCGAGCTGTCTTAGGGCTCCACTCAAACTTCTGGGATCCAGAGAGGCCCTGCCTACTGGCACCGCACCCAAAAGGGACGCTCCTCTTGCAGACAGGAAGTCCCTCCTAGCACTCCCCCAGACAGGAAGCTCCTCCTCTCTGATACCCCAAAGCTGCCTGTGCACTCCTACACCCTATAGGAGAATGCCCCTCAACCTGACACCTGGCTGTGAAACTGGCCAATCAGTTACAGACATTTTGAGAGTGGTTTTGACGATTAGAAAGCATCTGAGACAGAACGATTTCACCCTTTTAACTAAAACTTCTCAGCTATAGCCCTTGGTTAAAACCTAATGCTAGGTTAATGTAATGTAATTAGATGCCTCTTACAATCTAGTATTTCTCAGGCATATGAACAAGGTTTATGATCTCTCACTACATATTTATTAAACTGGATAGCAATACAGATGCAAGCCATGGAAAAAACAACTTACAGGAACACACTGAGGAATTATGGGAAAAGAAGACTTGCACATACTTGGCACGATCCTTAAACAGAAATTGAGAAACATGCAAATAAGTGTCTAAAGCATTATTATTATTTTTTTTTTGGAGACTGGCTGGCTTTGGGTATTCATGGGGTTTCAACCCTATCCTTGCCCTCTGCAGAATAAGGTGTGTATCAGTTTTCCCATATTCATGTTTCCTGAGGACAGTATGTTCCCCATCCTGCTTTCTGCCTGTTTACTGCTGTTGCAGAATTGATCAAATATGACTTGATTCCTTGCACCTTCATTTACACACCCATTCCCAATGCTAAGAGATAACAGAAACTGCTACTACCGGCATCTAATGTAGATGGCACACATTTTTAAAGCCGTCGCAGCATTAATTCTTTTACCTTGTGACAAGTTGTGTTGTGACATATATGATGTTGTCCTACAACTCGGTGACAGAGGTCTGTTTTGCTACGGGGTTGTTTTGTTGCTTTAAAACATGGATAACACAAAAACGCGAAGCCATTTTCACAGATGATAGCTTGAAGTCCAAATGTTCTTGTTTCTATGGCGAATTCTCTCTTTACTGCCGCCATGAATTGCCGGGCAAATGAGAAATGGACCACACACCCTGGTTCAGCTTTGCTACCATGTTGACTCCCCTGAGGAAAATCCTTCATGTCTTTCAGCTGTGCTGCATTGTAGGGGGAAGAATTTAGAAATGTCACCTTATCTCTGGGAATGAAGCCATAAACTTGGGTGGGGGGCAACCACAATTATAGCGGAGATCGTGAGAAGGCTGTGCTCCTCGAGCAGCAAAGCCTGTTGCGAATTGGGTGCTGTCAGATGCATGTACGCAAACATCCACCTGTGCTCATAGCCGTCCAATAGGAAGCAGGGAAAAAGTACATGCACAACAGCCCTCACCCAAGGCATTGTGGGATGGCTGGTCTTTTTTTTTTAAGTCGACTAATCTCCATGACACTGAAAGAAGGGTTTTATTTTTATTTTTTGATGAAAAGCTATAGATGACTAATTAGGTTTTTCCCCATGGAATTCTAATGAGCCCTTTTATTTAACATTTGTAAGGTTATGTAATTGATGGACTGTCTTGTGAAAATCAATATGTAACCTCTCGGCACTACTATGGAAGTTCAGAGTGAAGTGTTAAGGGTTAAAAAGAATAGCAATAGACTAATTCTAATTTAATTATGCAAAGTTGTCTGAGGCATCAGTCAGTGTGTTTGTGTATTTGCAACCCAGCAAACAGGTGGTGTTTCTTTACTGTTACATTGTATTTTTCTCAGAGTGTTTTTCAGTTCTGGAGCGATGTAAAAGTACCCATCCATCAGGCACACAATGTATGTGCTGCAAGTGTAACGCCCAGGTTGCTGTTAGAGTCCAGCATTGCAATTGTTCAGTTTGCAAAATATCAAATTTATTTTTTAATCTGGGTTGGTATTAGCTAGCCTCCCCCTGTCTAATGGGTAGGTGATTGTAGTGAGGTTTCTCCTTGTGAGGCTGTTATGGAGCTTTCAGGAGGCTTTTCATGATGGCCCCTGTGCTTCACAAAACCGCTCTTTGATTTACTGACTCTTAAGATCAAGGTTCTAAAATCATCTCTGGAAAAGTGTGACTTTCAGTAATTGGCTCTGGTGCTGCCTGGTGACTCAGATTGACTCAGCTGGATGTCATTGAACAGCTAGTTCTACTCATAAATCTATTCATAACATTTCCATAAATGTTGATTTATGGCATATACATATGTAAATGTATAAATGACTGCTGGGGTAACAACTACGGAGATTTTTATTAATATTTGCTATCAGTTTTTAAATTACACGTGTATAAAGGAATCTGTATTTCTTTATAGGTCAGTCAAACTGATTTTTATGGAAATCTCTGGTGTTTTCTAAGAAAGGGCTCTGTCTTGTTTTAAGTGTGTTGTGGTCACATCAGTCCTAATGCCATTTCAAGGGCTTCGTACAAAATCGACTTCAGTGATGTCCAACGTAAGAGTCTGGATGACATGGGGACTTGTTTATGATGGATTTGGAAGAGTGACAACTTCAAGTTCACCAGAGTCAAAAGATACCTCACAGGCTCAGCCTAGTGTTCCTGATCTTACTCGTCAGTGTTTAATGATGTCATGAAATTTTACACTTGCTCTCCCTTTTAACATGAATCCAGGAAAAGAAAGAAATGAAATACTTTCTCCCTCTTAAAAGTGTCTTGGAAGATAAAAATAAAATATTGGTTGCACTGTGTGAAATACTGGGTTTATTTCAATGTAAAAATTGATTATTGTGTGTTATCTCATTGAAGTTATTTCTGCTGTAATGTAATAACATTATTGTTAACTCGCCATGTAAACCTTTCATTTTTCTTAAACATTTATAGCTACCCTTGTGCTTAGTGCCTCGTTATTACGGTACATTCGTCCATCTTCACAAGATCTGAATTAATCAAGCTACATTAAGTACTCCACTCCATCTCTCTAAGTTCTTGTCACACAAGAGAACGGGGATTATTCGCACTAGGTGAAAGGTTTATTTAAAATCATCATCATCATCTACCAGATATGTTTCCAAATTGCAGCCAAATTATTCCCCTACTAAAAATCCTAATCTGGATACAAATCTACTGACAGATGTTTCTCAAAGCACATAAAATATTGCTTTTTACCATTAAAGTCTTACCTGTACCGATGTGTGTTTGGGATTTATTTTCATATACACCCACTGAGCACATTATTAAAACAACTGAACACCTGCTTATTCATGCAATAATCTAATAACCTTATTATGTGGCAGCAGCACAGTGCATAAAATCATGTAGATGCAGGTCAGGACCTTCTGTTAATATTCACATCAAACACCAGAATGAAAATGTGATGTCATTGATTTTGACGGTGGAATGATTGTTAGTGCTAGATGGGCTGGTTTGAGCATTTTTGGAACATCTATACATCCAGGGAGCAGCGGTTCTGTTAATGGAAATGCCTAGTTGATAACAGAGGTCAGAAGAGAATGACCTGACTGGTTCGAGCTGACAGAAAGGCTACAGTAACTCAGATAAGCATTCTGTATAGCTGTGGTGAGCTAAAAAGCATCTTAGAATGGCCAACATGTATAACCTCGAAGCTGGTGAGATACAACAGCAAAAGACCATGAGGGGTTCCACTCTTAGCCAAAAATAGGAAGCTGAGACAGCAGTGGACACAGGCTCACAAAAACTGGAACTGAAGACTGGAATAGACCGCTCATGATTTCTCCTGAGGTACATAGATGGTAGAGTCAAGTTGCAGGCTGGACAGGCAAAGGTATGTGGCTATGAGTCTGACTGCAAGATCAAGTCATAATAAGCTATGTAGGATAATAACATATTAAATATACACAACTTCTAGCTCATGGAGCCCCTGTGTGTATTTTGGACAAAAAAATACTACATTTATAAAAACAGCAAAGCTCAACCCGAAAGCACAATATATCACTTAATCTTTTTCTTTCAGCAAGCAAAACATATTTTCAAAGTATAAGTCTATGTCTAATCCATCTATCCATCCATCCATCCATCCATCTGACTTTTTAATTTTCCAAATCCACAAAACACATGTAGACTGGTTGGGCAAACTCCCACATCTCTTCCAGGATCCTCGTTAGGGTGAAGAGATGATCCAGTGTTCTGTGACTAGGATGGAATCTACATTGTTACTCCTGTATCTGAGATTCGAACCAATGGATGGACCCTCTTAAACTGGTCTACTGAAAACAGCTGGTAACACGGGGAATCCACGTGGGGTAGATGAGGGGGCGTGGCACACGGGAGGATCGAATAAGTGGGTCATGACACTTGGGTCTGTGCTTCACATGTGTAATACATCATATCACTGTTATGCAGATGAATCATGGTTATACAATCCACTGAAGCAGGTGAAAACGGTGCTCTTCAGCGCATCTCTAACTGTCTAAGGCAGGGGTGGGCAATCTTATCCGCGAAGGGTCAGTGTGTATGCAAACCAAGACAAGCCTGGTATTATGATGTTTGTGTCAGAATTATAGAAAGTGACTTGGGCACACTATCAGCAATGTAAAACATCTTGATATTATCCTCAATTCTGCTCTAAAGTTTGATAAACTAACTCAGTGGTTCGTCACAGTTTCTTTCAACTCAGGAAAATAGCAAAACTCAAACATATTTAGTCTTTTAAAGATTTGGATACTTTTATCTCACTTTGTGTTGACTGCTGTAACTCTCTGTACTTGGGAATCTGTCAGTCAAGCTTGTCACGGCTGCAGTTGGTCCAATGACCAAAAAAATAAGGTAGCAAGAAAAGAGCATTACTCCCGGACAGAGCATTACTCACGTACAGAGCATTACTCTCATGCATGCATCTTTGTACAGGCTACCTGTTGAATATAGAGTTGAATTTAAAGCTATTTGTTTTTAAAGCTCTTCATGGCCTGGTTCGCACCTATATACACTCACCGGCCACTTTATTAGGTACACCTTGCTAGTACCGGGTTGGACCCCCTTTTGCCTTCAGAACTG
>JAODJX010000042.1:37853398-37870328 GCA_026776945.1 Isichthys henryi
CTGTTTGGTATTGCATTACTTTAGTACTGGTATTAATTACACTTTGCTAATGCTAACCATCAAATCAGAACCATGGACTCAAATCTGAACCACTGCCAAAACCAATTATACCCTATATGTAGAATATTAAAATGCAGGCTTGCAAATTCTCACACATCTCACACAAAGGGTGACACTTTCAGACTAAATCTCATGCGAGAGATTTTGTCGCACATCTGTTATTCCACTATGAACCTAAAATTAGCTACATCAAAAGCACTGAAGCAGTTTGCAAAACCTACAAATTAAAGATTCACATACACGTGTGTGTGCGTGCAGACTTGTCTCGAATCGAAAATCTCACCCCAGCCAGCTGACCAAAGTTGGTAACTCTGAAAATTGTCAGTTAATTGATCTCCCTAGCTTCGTCAGTGTGAATTTTTTTATTTATTTATTTTTTTATTTTCTGTAAGGAATCTTGTATAGCAAGATCTAATGATAAAACAAGCTACATTGTCAAACTAGCATTTGTACTTACAAGTTGTTATGCTATACTATGTTAAGCAGTTAGATAATTAAGCAATGTGCTGTGCAGAAAGTTATTGGCACTTGTATTATACATCTGGGCAGCCTACTCACTTTGCTCCTTCCAGGTTCAATTCATATGTCGTACATGTATGTGCCTAAGTATGACAGTCGTCTCATTGACATTACATCTGTTCCATACACGAGTAAGATAAGCAGTTATACTAGATGTGTATTGTGCCCGAGTCTGACAAATCAGGGTCTGGCCCACCTTTCTAAGTTTATTGTTCCCGGAGCAATCACTAGTCAAACTGGACATTGCCCAAGCAAGTTTTAACCCCACTGTACGGATCAACTTTCTTCAACCTTAATATAAATGTATAAAATTTAACTTTTTTAAATTTTTATTTTGAGCATAAAAGTTTTGTGGTACATGTTATATCTATCCTTTCAAAGCCGTTTTTTATTTTTTTTTTTTTTTTTTTTTTTTTTTTGTCTCAATTGGACTTATTTGAAGCACCCACGGTTCTGACTGAGGTGGTGGAGACAGACCCCATCATGCAGCATGAGGTCTTTGGCCCAGTTCTCCCCATCCAGACTGTCAACAGTTTGGACGAGGCCATTTCTGTTATTGTGCAGCAGGAGAAACCTCTCTGTGTCTACGTTTACTCCAGCAACAGCAAGGTAAAGGGGGGAGAAATGTGCAGGAAGGTGTGTAGTAACCATGGTCTGGCTTTGCTTGCTTACTTATCTCCTTCCCTGCAGGTTGTCTCCAGGATGATGAGAGAAACCTCCAGTGGGACCTTCTGTGCCAATGACTGTGTGTTGCAAAGCTTGATGCCCATGCTTCCCTTTGGAGGAGTAGGTGAGCAGTGTGCATATCTCTACATAGCTTAGTCTTTAAACTTTGAACATCCAGCTGTAGTGTTCAGAGTTCCCTTCCCTTGGGTCCTGATTTGATGGAGAGTAGGTGTCATACCCAACCGTTGGTTGTCCCGGGGTAGTCCAAATCAGGCCCCTTAACCACTCCACTTCCATCCTCCTTAATGGAGATGGTTCTGGTCTCACACTGGAATTGAGTTGTAAGCTTGCACAGTATTAAGGAATCTCTCTTCCATTTCAGAAAGTTGCAAAGATTATTCAAATCTGATTGGGAGGGTTTCACATTTCCCCCTGAAAGCTTTACACTGAAGTGTGCAGGTTGTAGTTCATGCCAGAAGTTTTGTCTTGGTCTATCGACTATGGTTGCCCGCATCTGGTCATGCAGGTTCCAGTGGAATGGGCTCCTACCACGGCCGCCACAGCTTTGACACCTTCTCCCATAGGAAGTCCTGTCTTCTCCGAGGTACACGCATTGAGTGTGTCACCTACTTGCGCTACCCACCCTATGAAGACCGCAACCTGTCTCTGATGACTTGGGCTAGTAGCCTGTCACAAAAGGGCCAGGGCTGGTGCCAGATTCTGTGAGGCAGTGGAATGCTGAAGAATGTGAATCAAAAAGAAGCTCTCAGCTTGTTCTGAAATCTGGTTCTGAGGTTTTTGTATGTATATGGTGGTGGTGGTGGTGGTGGGGAGGAGCTTAACCTAATCTGGAGTATTCAACATTGTATGCAAAGACCTTAGATTTTGTCCTTTTGTGTCATTGCAGATGGCACAATTGTAAACTTTTTGTTCATGCTTATTTCCATAATGGTAAGAATACAAGAGTTTTTGAATGAAATTATAAATTTGCTATAATAAATGAATTAACATTATGAAACATTATGAAAGCCATTTATCATATCCAGTATGCTGGGGCAAGATTGTGGTGAGAAACAACTTTTGTGTCAACCCTATTCTGGGTGCAGATATTCAAAATGAAGACAAGCCAACCTTCACTTTACTCAGAATTGAATCCAGAAGTCCCTGTTTAAGGCTCCGCTACAGAAGATCCTGTTGTACTTTCACTCTGCCGCTCATCATTCAGGTCGCTGGTAGATTTTCTCCTGGTGACCCTCCTTCAGAGCTGCGTATCGGGCCACTATGAACAGGTAGTCACTCAGCCTAGGAAAGGGAAACATAATTGGACCTTTAATTTAGGTGTTATCGCTCCACCTTAGCATAATTCTGACAAAAATGGATGTGAGGTACCTGTTGAGAAATATAGCCACGTCTGGGTCTGCTTCTCCTGCCCGTACTATGGCAATTGCCCTAAAAATGGAGGGTATGTAAGTGGGCGCTGGGCAGGTGTGGTTGGACAATGGATGTGTGGGTAGTATGCTTGCTCACCTGCGCTCAGCTCTGCGGCAGGCTGTCCGGGCCACGTGGAGCGATGTGCTGCTTTTTCCACCACTCTGGAACAGAGGATGGGGTCAAAGGTCATAGCCAAACAGCTTAGCTATTAGTGGTAACGGACCACAGTTGATCTGTATAGACAGCTCCTTACACACACACACACACACACACAGTTTAGCAGGCATGTGAACCACAGATTAAGTCTAAACATATTGTGAAAAACAGGTGTACTGCAACTATAGTTTTTAAAGAAATGCCCTAAATCTCAACGCCATAGAGGATTTGCTTTCATGGATTATTTTCTCACAGGTGGAAGACTCCCTCTTTCTCTTGAAACACTGTTCTTTGTAATTACAGCTTCCATTTTCCCAAAAACTTTTGTGATCTCAAGAAAACAACTTTGGCTAGAGATTGAGAAACAACTTGTGATCCCGACCTAAGACAGAAAAACATAATGGTGGCTGTCCTCCATGGACTACCGTATAATGCGGAGTTGCAGTGAAAATTGACAAAGCAGCTGTGTGTTCACGGGAACGGGGCTTATTAAAAGTTCCTTCCTTTGTGTGTGTGTGTGTGAGTGTGTGTGTGTGTTGGGTAATAGAGAGACAACTTTGCTGATTCAAAAAATGATCCGGTCGGTGCGGTTTGTGATCCGTTGCACCCCTATTTGCTATACACCTAGCCACACCTTTTCCGGGAGAATGTCAGCTAAAAGCACCAGGCTCCTCGCAGGGGAACTGTAGAAGTGTAACCCAGTTCTGTATATTGCGGGACTGTGATGCCTTGAAGATGGAGACATTCTGACAGATATGCTTACCGGGAGAATGAAGTTTTTCAATGGAGGAAGTTCTGCTGTGTACCTGTCGATCCAGCACTCGAGGTCTGACACAGCATGAGCACTAAACTTTGTCTTTTCTTATAAGAACGGGAAGGAAATCAGCATTTTCCATTAAATGATTAAACAATAGACAGTTCTGAAGGTGCCGGCTTATCTATTTTTAACTTCAGCTTTGGGAAGCAAATTACTTGTGTGACTTTCTCTTGCCGACGACAGGGGCGTTGCAATGTTTGATCCCACGTCTTGCAGGATACATTGTATCTGTATTGGTGAAAAAAATGGGGTACAGCTAGTAAAACAGCAACATATATAATGAACATAATTAACAATGACAAAAACCTTACAAGTAACTTGCATGTGGTCAGCTCAGACCTTGTCGAGTTCTTCGGTGAAGGGATGTCCATGATCAAGACAAAACTCCCTGGCCAATCTAAAAAAAAAAAAAGAGTGCAAAAGATAATATTGAATAATGAGCATGCTTAATTCAAAGGAGTGTGGTCCGGAAATTTAGAACAATTCGGCTTATACGGTGCATGGCGTAGGTTACCCTATTGCTGCAGAGAGCTCATCTGTTGCTCCCAAGGCTTCGAATACAGGGTCCTCCTTTGGTCTTCTCTCCCCGGTAAATGTACTGGAGAAGCCTGTAAAACACAAAATCAAAACGGGGTATTTGACATGGATTCATTATTCAACTCGAAATTCAGACAAAATGTGTTTTGGTCGCAGATTAATCTTAAATAAATCCACGGACCGTGTAAACTCACAAACCTTTGTCACCGGTCTTCGTGTAAATCTTTGGAACTCTATCGCCACCTTCAGGGGATGATGCGTAACTTGTGGCGGAAGAAGGAAAATGTCATGCAGAAAGAGCACGGGCTAGTGCTAGAATGCTTAGAAATACATTTGATCAGATTTACGTGGTCTTGTTTCAAGTGGGCCGGTAGTCACTGGAACGCATTATCGGAACCTCATTGTTTTTCTCTTTAAAGTCTTGGGAATTTTTCTTTCGTGCCGGCACTGAATAACAAGAGGAGTACTGGCACCTGCATTTTCCCTACTTCAAGCACTGGCTAACGCACACGTAAAATTATCATCACGCCACATTTTTAAATCATTTAAACCCATGCTACAATCCACTAAGTCCATAAAATGTTAAGCAGTTTTAATGTATAACTTGCAGTATGTTGCTGTACCTGGCTTATGGTCATTTAGCTAGTCGATCTGCTTGCTTTAACAAATGCGCCAATCAACGTTAATAGTTATTTGGAAGATTATTATGCTAGACCTCACCTTCGGCATTTTCTTGCTGCACATAAAGGTGGCAACAATCGCGCACGAACACACATTACAAAAGACATCACGCAGCACTGAGGTAAACGTTTCAGCACCACTGAAGCCATGTTTTAAATTTTTGTAACGAAAACAACCGAACGCAAAGGATATGAAGTTTGTCTCCTCTTAATACCCGTACTGGGAACGACAGTCATGTCATCATCCGACTAATGGCCCTAACTGGAATGCTGGCTTCTGATTGGACTACTGAAGTCCTCTATTTGCATCTCAATCCTCATTGGCAGTTTTCATCCGGCAGCATGTTTTCCACACAAGTGGATTGTCAACATTTGCAGAATCATTTCAAACTGTGGGACGGCTTTAATTTAGGTGTTATTGCGGAAGCAGTCGTGTTTTTAATGATCGTTAAGTTTTTTGATCAAAACACAAGATGAACATGAAATAAGATCTGCACGTTGATTTTAAATTTAAAGTGTCAGTGCGTAGCGTGTAGCACACAGATAAGACGGTAACCTGCAAAATGCGGTTTGGATTTGTTAGTTCGTAAAGGTAAATAATTCTAAGTAACTTTGTAACTTGTTATTTACTGAATTTGAAAATCTAAATTTATATATGATGATTTGAGTACGTATTAATACATTTTGTTAGCTGTAACTACAGCATGAGTTTCTAATCAGTTTTTTCTTGCAGGGTTTAAGATTCGCGATGGATAATTTAGACTTTACATTTTCTGCACCTGGTAAAGCTATCCTCCACGGAGAACACGCTGTGGTCCATGGAAAAGTAGGTAGTTAAGTGGTTTGCTAGCTGAAATTAAATTTCTATTTTCCTTTTTGCCTGTTTCGTCTTGCTCTCTATGAGACGCATGTGGATGAGAGTAAGCTTGGCATCTGTTTATCTACTTCATCTTACTCTCCATAAGAGATGTAGACACATGTAGTTGACAGCAGGCTTGGGGGGTGTCGCAGCACAGGGTCAGCCAGCATGCAGCACCCCTGGAGCTGTGGTTTAAGAGACTATCCTGCCGAGTCTGAGTCCCAAAGGTTTATCCCACTGAGCCACTTACTGTGCTCTCCATTAATGAGGAAACATAATGAAATAACATGGCAGATTCGCCCTTGTGCCTCAGCACCCTTTGCTGTCTCTAAGGTGGCCCTGGCAGTGAGCTTGAACCTACGGACTTACCTGCGCCTACAGTCCAGCTCCACTGGGAAAGTGAGCCTCTGTCTACCCAATATCCACACTTTCATGTCCTGGGATGTCTCCTCTCTACTGCCACTGCGACCTAATACAGCAGGTCAGATTGCTCTAAATGATTTCTCTTGAGCTTTTAAAATAATATTAAAAATATATAGGAAAAAAAAGAAATATGCCTTCGTGCATCAGTGGTGATAATCTTGAAATCTTGAGAATCCTGGTCCACAAGTGCTGTTCGGTGTCATTGTTTTTAGTAAATTTCCCAGTTGTGTGTTTATATGAAATGTGTTTTCTGTAACTGTAAAGGTTGCTACCCTGTATTCCTGTCTCACAGCCGACCCGAAGGATATGTGTGAGCTGGATGCAGTGCTGGTGCAGAGGCTGCATCATTTCACGGGTTTTCCCAGTGAGATGCCCGACACCAGTGCTATGGCCATCGTCGCCTTCCTCTACATTTACCTTTCCGTCTTTGCCGAATCGCGGTAATAAAACCCTGCACCGTCTTGTCCCCTCATTTGCATATTATCAGTGCAACATTTTCTCTTGGTATATCCATTATTGTTATCCACTGCACAAAAATAAGTTTTCTTCATGCAAAAAGGAATGTTAGGGAGTCTTAAAGGTGAAAATGACGGCCTTATTCAAAGACCGACCATTGCTGATTGTTCTAATATTAGAGCGCAGGATTGTACTCACATGTATGGGAAATGTTGATGTCTGTTCTGCAATTCATCAGATTTAGGCAGTCAGTGCCTGAAGGCTCAGTCTTTTGTAGTTTTAGCTAGTTAATCAGTATCTACAGGTTCACATTATAAACATTTTGAGCTGCAGGTGTGTTACAGTATGTGTTTTATCTGGGGAAGCTTTCAAAAGCAGAGGCTGCCCTGGTTTCACTGTCCTGCCACCTACTGTCTCATCATACCTTTGTTTTCTGGGTTAGAGTGGTGAAAGCATATTGATCAAGGTTAAGCTTTTTTTTTCAATTATTTAGAAATTAATTGTGATTGATTCTTACAGCCATTAGCCCATCAACTGGCTTGTTTGATTGTTTTCCACATCAGGTTGCTTCCGAGTTTCTCCGTGTCGGTGTGGTCGGAGTTACCCCCCGGAGCTGGTCTCGGCTCCAGTGCAGCGTACTCTGTCTGCCTCTCAGCAGCCATGCTGTCTCTCAGAGGCTCTATCTCCTCTACCCTGGTGGGGACAGAGCTCACAACAGGGTAACACCGGCAGGGCACACGGCGTATGTCTCACCAGTTAAACATCAAAGAAAACAGCCCAGAATAGATACAGCCATACTTCAAGCCCCGACAAAGGTGTTTGTGTTGGGAATCTTAACCTGTGAATCGTTACCTGCACAGTAGGGGGCACTCTGGTTCGGTGGGTAGCACTGTCACCTCATGCCGCTAAGGTTTGAGGTTCGAGTCCCATTCAAGGTTCTGTCCAGCTCTTGGGCCCTATGCTTTGTGGTTAGGCCTTAGGGGTCTATGAGTCGCCATTATGTACAGGCAGAATGGTATTTATCACTCGTACGCTCAAACAACCGTATGGAGAGAACGTTAATAAATGAACCATATATGGGCATATAACTTCCACATGACATGTTGAGCCACACAATAGGAAAACGTGTTGCAGAAAAGGATACCATGAACCAAGGTACCCCTATATTTATATAAAGGGAAGGGCTTGGCACAGGGACAGGTGACACCTGCAGTTTATGTTGAGTCACCTGTAATGAGAATGGCGGCAGAGGTGAGGAAGATGTGGTTGGATCTAAACCCAACCCCCAAAAAAAGGGCCACAGTCTGTAGGTCCCCCGCCCGTGCCACAGGGGGTGATCCAAGCCCCACGTCGGTGTCACTTATCCATTCTGCAATCATTGCAGAAGGTGACACTGTTAGGCCGGGCTATCAGAAATAGGTTAGATACTTCTGTGGTCGTGTCTAACTGGCCGCAGAAAGTACGTTGTGTCGTATGCCGCAGCAGACCAAGAGGTGAATGTTGCCGAAAATGTGTCGTGCCAGACAGGTCAGTTGTCTTGGAAAGGAAATATTTAGTGACAGCGATATACTATTTCTTTGGCCATGGGCCTTATATGACTTCGGAATGATTCTTTGTCATGGGCATGACCTGCCTGCATACAGTATGCTTTGTGTGAACATGACTAGATCATTCTGTTTGTCTGTCATGGCTGATAAGTACTTTGGAGTCTGTGCATTTTCCATGTGCCAGTCAGTTTTCTTCACTTATGCTTCTCTTCCGCTAGGGGTTGGTGCGTATGCATACTTGGGAGTGTTCGCAAATATAAGCACATTTCTACGCACTGGAAGAAATTGATAAATATCATTATACACATAAAAATGTGCATGTGGTCAATGAGTTTGTAATGAAACATTGTGCTGTAGCCTGTCTGGATCTCAACAGCACGGGGTACAAGGCAGGAGTAAACCCTGAATGAGATGGCAGGCAGGCACTCATGGATACTAGGGAACATTCAGAGACACTCACCAACCCTGGAGGTTATAGGCGATAACGCTTTCTTTCCTATAAGACAGTGCAGTCAATTACCCCCAAATAATAACCTGTGTAGCTAGGAAGGGAATTTGATCACAGACTTGTAATACATCTTTCTGCCCACAGGTGGAGTAAAGAGGAGCTGGAGCTGATCAACTCTTGGGCATTTCAGGGAGAGAGGGTGATCCATGGCACTCCATCTGGAGTGGACAATGCGGTGGGAACGTGGGGTAAGCCTGGAAACTAGTACTGAAGGCACGAAAACCAAAGATTGTGATGTGAAAATAATTGCCGGAAATAACCGACAAAAGTAGTATCTGGCTCTGCTGAGTATATGTTTTTGTTTTAGGGGGTATTTTGCGATATCATGCTGGGACCATCACGCCCCTGAGCAGGTGAACACGCCACATTGTTTCTGTCTCATGTCGTTACTTCCTGTGACATCTGAAGTCCCGGTAATCCAGGCTGCTCCCCTTGCTTCCTGGGATACCGGATGCAATTATAAATGTTTCTGAGGAGAGGGGGGCAAAAACAGAAGCCATGGTTGTGCCCATTAAGCGATTGTTCTGGCTTGATTTATATATCCGGCCTGCAAGCTTTCAGCAGGAGCTGTGTGCCAGAGTTTACCGTTCCCCCAGACGGGGTGGCGGAGGTGACACTGTGCGGAGGCCGCTTGAATGTGAATGACATGTCTGTCCCCAGGGTCCCCGTATTAAGAATCCTGCTCACAAACACCAAAGTCCCACGCAGCACGAAGTTACTTGTCACCGGAGTGAGGGACAAAATTAAAAAGGTGCGGAAACACGGAGCTTTCGAATGTGACGCGTAATTATCGCAATCAGGGCGGCTGCCAGCCGAAAGTGGGCGGAGGCACGGGGGATGGCGGTTAGCGAGCAGTGTGACGCGGAGCGCATTCGGGAAAGATGGAAATGCGAAGCACAGCGTCGCCTTCGTCAGCACCCTCGCATGCTGTTGCATGGCAACGGAAGAAGGTGTCTGTGGCACTTGCTGACCTGCCCGCCCTCTTCCCGGGTTTTTTGGGGGCAGGGTGGCGGGTTGAAAATGCGCCAGGTCCGGTACTCCCTGAGAAACCCTAAATGAAGCTCAGTGGGACCTGCAGGAATGACGCAGGGTGGCAGCATGTTAGCCAGAGCAGGCTACTCTCCTGTCCCCATCTGACCCCCCCTTTAAGTAATGAAATTTGTGAAAATTCGCCCTAGGGTGGGGGGTGGGGGGCAACTCGTGGCATATCGTGAATTAAAAGCTGTTTTTCCCTCCGCTGATTCTCTGAACCCAGTTTACCTGAAAAGTCCTTCTGCGTCCTCTTTAACGTATTAATAATTATATGGGTGCTGAGCACTAATTTGACCCCCCCCACACCCCTCCCCCACTTCCCAACTCTCCCTTCAGTTTCCCTCCGTGATGCATCCAGTGCTGGAGTCGATCGACGCCGTTTCTGTCACCTGTGAGCACACACTGGAGGAAATGGCCAGTGACCCAATGCTAGAACACTATGCTGTCTTAGAGGTTGGTCCTCTTGGATCTCGTCCTTCAGTCCTTACTGGAAAGTTTCTTCTCCGAGTTCTTTTCTGCTTGACTGATACCTGCAATGTTCCTGCCTGATGTGTTGAGGGAGTTGCTGGGCCTCGTAATAGATGATTAGAAATGATTAATCTCCCTGCAACCTTGGAGAAGAAGATTGGCCAGAGGGTGAAGGATTGTTCACTCCTACAGGGAAAAATTAAATATATATATAGTGTCATATGAAAGGTTATATAAAAGTTTCTGTAACAGGTAGATAATCTGATATGGTGAACATCATGTGACGTGATAGTGAAAAGGAACAGCGTGGTTGTACTAAACGGGGGCCAGATTAGCAAAATAGAAACGTAAATGGGAGGGAGAGCCCACAATCACCAGAGAGCTTCATGGACAGAGTAGCACTTCATTGCTAAGGGTCAGATTGCTGTGAGGACGTCTGCCTGGGGTCCTGGGAAGGGGCAAATAATCCAGAGCCTGGACTTGTGCCTGTACTGGGGTGAGAGCAAGTAAATAAAGTCACCTGACTCTCTCTTCAGACTGCCTTGCCCCCCATAAACTGTAACAGTGTGATCTAATATAGAGGTGAAACAAGCAATGTGATATGAGGTTCATCCACAACCCCCCTACTGCCCGCCACCCTCCACTTCACAGTCTGCTTTTATTATCTTTCTCCTTTGGTTTAGGAACTGATAGACATCAATCAGCACCACCTGGCAGTTCTGGGTGTTGGACACGCCTCTCTGGACACCCTGTGTCGCATCACGCTGGCACAAGGGCTGCACAGCAAGCTGACGGGTGCGGGGGGCGGGGGCTGTGGCATCACCCTCCTCAGGCCAGGTGGGCATGGTTGGGGGGGGGGTAAGGAGGGAGGCTCGCAGTCCAGCTTTGCTGTCTTCTCTTAAAATTTTAAATTGAAGTCTAGTCTCTGAGTGTAAAGAGAGCTGGAAATCTCCCAAGTCTTATTAAAGTGTTGATTTATTTGTTTTTCATTGTTTGCTGTCACCCCCCAATATTATTACTGAATATTTATACGCAGTGCTGGTATCATGTTTCTTCCACCGCATATGAAATTGACTGCAGCCTCTGCTGCGGGATTATGGGTAATTTCTTCTGTCATAGAGCGGGGCCACGTCCCAGCCCAGATTAACACAGCCCATGTATGTGCGCCGCTACACCAGTTTCCCAGGGACCTCATTAGGGTGGCCACAGCGGGATTCGTTTTCCGTGCATATTATGGAAAATTGCTCTCCTGATTAAGACAGTCATTTCCCGAAGTGTTTTGGGGCTGTATTGCGGGGGGAGAGGGGGCTTTTTTCACAGGCTAATGTGACATTCGTTTACCAACCATTTGCTCTGGCCCCATTATTCCACACCCCCCGCAGAGCGGCCTCTGTAGCCTATTAGAGAGATTTACATCTCCGGCCTAGTCACCAGACTCGGGGAGGGGGGGGTCACGTGTTCTGTTCCCATACCTACAATCCTTCTGTGCAAGCGGCTGTAATGTTTGAACAGCAGTGAGGTAGAAAGGCTGTGCTTCAAGGACAGGACCTTGAAAAGTTCTTATCAAGCAAGGTTCCTGCCTCCCCTTGACAAATAAGTCTGAAATTACCAGTAGGTATTCGGAAAAGCCTTTGTTTTTGTTTTTAATACACGTTGACTATTCATGGAACGTTGATTTACCACCAAGGGTGTGATTTTTTTCGTCATAAGAAAACCAGGTTAGATTTAACCACCAAAACATAAAACCAGAGCTGGAACTTCTCAAATTTGTCTGCTGCCATCTCATGTGACACTTCAATTCTTTCTTGTTTACACAGGCTTATGTCCAGAAGTGCACTGAATCCCCGCTTGTATGGAATTAGTTTATATCACTGCCATTCCACAGTATAATTGTATCATTGATAATATCATTCTCTCTGATCTGTTTTCCTGGTTTTTAGATGCTGACTGCTCTGTGGTCCAAAATGTCATCCAGGAACTGAAAGACTGTGGCTACGATTGCTGGGAGACAAGCATCGGCGTACCGGGTGTGTGCCTGCATTCTGCGTCCTCCCTCACAGACGAGGTGGCCCAGGCTTTGAATAGCAACTGAGAGCATCTGCAGGTGGTTAAAGTTGGAGGAACAGATTGCATCACGCCTGCCTGGGGATCAGTCTGAACTCTCTCGCTCCTCTCTTTCTGAAATGGCAATGGACCGGGACGCAGTCCAGAGTCACCGCAGTGTCCAGAGTGCGTTCTCCTAACAAATTCTATGCTTTTTTCAAGTCAGGTGCAGAACAAATGTGTAGCAGCCTGAAGGTGGCGTGAAGCGAGGGGAAGGGAATGTTGTACCTTCAAACGGAGTAAACAGTTACATCAGTTGCAGATGTGTTAATTAAAGGGAAGGTGAAAATCTGACTGGGCAGAAACATGCTTTTTTTTAATGCAATGCTTTGCTCTTTACTCCATGGTTTTCAGTAGGTGGCAGTAAAGGCATATTTCTGCATCTCTTGCTAATAATTCCAGTGTAATCAATTAGCGGCATAATGAATTAATGTTTTATTTGTCGGAAGGGGTTTTGTTTGGTCATTAACATTTCTAGCACGTGTCTGCGTGCTGTTTTGGACTCGGGGGTGGCCCACGTCAGGCTCTGCCTCGTGCCGCTTGACTTAATCTTGAAAGAGACTGAAAGAGCAGTGCAATCCGGATGTCATCCCCCCCCCCCATCTCCTCTGCGTTTTCAGGGGCGCACATTGCCGACACACTAAGCTCCTGCCTCCCCCAAAACACTAATTTGTTTTGTTTGCAGCCGTCGCGAATGTGGGACACGGCGGATGCGGAATTAAACTTGAAAGCAGAGCGAGTGGAATTGCTACGTCTTTCCTTCGGCGGCGGACATTTGTCACCAGCTGCCCGGGTGATTAAACGTCAGCGGCAGTGCCTAATCCAGCCAACGCGAGCCGGTGCGCTTTGGCTCTCATCCGGGGGGGGGGAGTCCAGTGCATTTACGGACACGGTTTGGAAATTAAGGGTCCCGCCTGAGCGATGCCCACTCAGATGCGCCATCCTCAGAAGCACGCTGCAATTCCGACTCCAGAAACTGTTTCCTCTGTATTTATTTTGCTGGAAAAGATAAAAAAGGCCATCTTTTGAAGTGCTCCCCTCCAGCTATTATCATGAACTGTGAGTGAAATTGAAATGAGAGCCCCCCGCCCCGCCCCAGCACAGTGAATCCTAACTTTGTCAGCGGTGTGTCCCCCCGCCTCCGGATGACAGTCCTTTGAATTAAAGCTGTGTCACCTCGTACGCAGTGTCACTGCCACCGCACCCTGCTGCCTTTGGTTTGGTTTATCTGTTCACCTGGAGCCCAGATCGTCTGCCTGGGGAGGGCGGGGAGCAGGCAGGGGGAGGGTCTTGGGCAGGCTCGAGGTGTGCTGTGCAGATGCCTTCATGCTGTGATCTGAATACAGATTTGAGCCCATCCAGCTGTTGACAAATCGCAAAGCCCACCCCTCCTGGGGATCATCACTTTTTTGGGCTGCTGTAGTTACTATCAGTTCCATTTTGGTTTGCTTCTAACACTTATCAATAGATCCAGATTCTATAATCAATTAGGCATGACGTAAAATGGCGGGAATTTCATAAATGCAGAAGCTGACGCTTCAGTACCGTTCTTAATTTCTGCGGTGACATGCACGATGGTAGCCAGGGCACCAGGCTGAGGGAGTTTCGTCTTGCTGGCGTCGATTTAAACGCACTGTCCCGTTAATCCACGGCGGTGAATCTGTGAAAAGGTCACTTCAGAATATCTGTGCTGTATGCTGGTAGAAGGTAATTATTTTCCTTTATTTTTTTTCCCGTCTCGGTGTATTCTTTCTCTTTTTTTGTTTTGAAATGTCAGGAAGATTGAGTGTTCGGGCCCCGGCGGCCTGTGTGAATTAATGACAGGCGTCGCGTGTTTCTTGCTCTGTGGCGCGCAGCTCTCCGCCGCCGGGAGTGTCTTTATGTCGGGGCGGTCCCAGCCGAAGCCCCCACCGGTCGCCCCTAAACCCCTGCTGGAATTTAATTACCACAGAGCTTTTCTATTTAAATGACGGTGACGAGGGCGGACGAGCAGGAGACAGCGGCCCGAGTTTTCATCTGAAGCATATTTTTTTCTTTCTTCCTTTCTTCCTTCCCCCCTCCCCTCCTTCTTATTCCTCTCTTTCCCCTGCGAGGCACAGATGGTATTTTTTTTGTCAATGTCAGTGTCAGCTTCTTTCTGCTCTGATGAATAGATTCTAAAGAGGCCCTGACATTATTTCAGATAAGAGAGGGAGTCGGCAAAGGGGGTCAAGGATTGGGAGGGAATTAGAATGGGACCGCGTGAGTCACGAGGAGGGTCCCGGGAGAGAGAGCCGACGCAAATTATTCTCCTTTATTTGTCCTGAAGTGCTTGAGTGAAGTCGTACACAAAGACTAATGTGTATCAGTGCCTCCGCGAGTGGATTGAAATGCAAAATGAAAAATTTTCGCCTGTGCGTCCTGCCGGCCTAGATTACGGCTTTACTGCTGGGGCACAACTTCCTTCCCATGAGTATCTGGCCTGTAATTGGTCTCATGGATCAAAGTGGGAGGGGTGAATTGGTTTCACAGCACCGCAAGAGGGTATGCACTGACAGTCCCATACGGTCGAGCCCCCCAGCTCCTGCTAGAACTGCTCTCTCAGAAGCTCGGCCAGGCCCGTGGGCCAGTTTCCTTTACTGTGAGCGCTAGTGGAAACCTGGCCCTCTGCTCCCCAAGATGGCACCCACACGGGGGGGAGGCCCAGCAGGTGACGGAAGCAGGCGGTCATATGCCTCATTAGCAGTGTTGAATCTGAGGGATAAGGGCTGCCCCATAATGGGTGGAATGTGCACGTGTAGACCCAGTAGGGTTTACCTGATGAGTGTATCTCTGCCTCCGGTTTTCCTGGGGATCCTTCTTGACCTGGTGTGAGTGTCTCGTCAAGGGACCTATAGTGAGTCCAAGGAACACCTCGGTCAAGGAACGCCATCGGGTCGTAGCTGTCCCTGACAGCTGCATTAATGTGCTTACCACCCAGCCCCCCCGCCTTTTCTGTGTTAGACTGGATGCGGTTAAATCTCTGGGGTTTAGCTCGCTGTAAAAATGACAGAGGATCAGCATGCCTGGTGGTCTACATGCTTTTCCGTTAACCTACAACGTCTCCCAGACAAGGAGGCAGTTTAACCTCGTTTGCGGCAAAGATGCTAGTGTGTAGAATGACTCTATTGCTTCCGGAAAACCATCTGAGGAAAGTTTTCTGAAGCTGTAACAACAAACCTTCCATTTACGTGACTGGAGATTACAAAAAAAATCACTTGAAAAGGTTAAACTGTGTCGTCGGTAGTGATGTCTGTGTGCCACTGAAGAATTTAATTATGTACCAGGTTCTTCCTACTTTCATTAAATTGTGATAAACTGCCCTGGGGGGTTTTGTAAATGTAATTTTTCCCCCTCAACTTTATTGCCCCTTTGAACAAAATAGGGTGACAGTGTTTAGCATTTGGGTTTGATCTGAATGGAAAGAACTGAATCCCACCCATTTTCCTCTTGACTAACTGGCTTCATCATATATAGGTGGGTCGGAGTCATGAAAAATAACAGTAGCTTGTAGAATAGCTGTTTGAATTTGTCTAGTGTCCTCTCTTGTTGAATACAATATCCAGAAGGTAATTAAAGGAGTGAAATTTATAGCACAGACTAGAATGTTATGGGCAGGTTGTAAAGTGATAGTTGACGAGGTGGCCCTTACTGTTTTCAGAGGAAGGGTGGTCATGTTGATTGTACCAGAGCTGTGTCCTGTTGCACTCAGAAGCTCTGTGGAAGCCCCCACCCCCTATGAGAGGTTAGAGCCCCACTGTTGCCTTTGAACCGCAGCACAGGGTCAGCGGTCTGTTGCATTGAAGCACCCAGCATTGAAAATCGAGTCTGTCAGGACCAGATAAAAAAGCGTTGGGGAACGGCAGAGCCAATTTGATGGAGATTTTTCAGCTCTGCCTTTTACCCTCCGTGCCTCAATATTAAAGAATGAAGTTTGGTTACTTTTGTTCCAAGGTAATGCATTTGATAGCACTGATCTGACTGTCCAGGTTATTGAATTATCAAGTATGTTAATAGAAACAGAACTGAATGATGTGGCCAAAATCGAACTTATGAAAACCAAATGACGAATGTCTGCCTGGATGATTCATCCATCTTCAACAAGCTGTCATGCAGTACAGATTCATGGTGACCTGAAGCCACCAGGGGCACCAAGGATCGTCTGTCAGTCCATGGGAGGGCACACACACACACACAGGTTTGTAATTATATCTTTGTGGGGACTCTCCCTTCATTTCTATGGGGAAACCGCTAACCCTAACATGACGACCTTAACCCCTACCCAGCCCTAATCCTATCATGACGACCTTAACCCCTACCCAGCCCTAACCTTGACTAAATATGAAACTTTTGGCATTTTTACTTTTTTCACAAATCTTTATGGGGCTCTGAAAAATATTGTCCCCATAACATCAAAATAACAGGTTTTTATCACATCGTGGGGGGGCATTTGGTCAATGTAATATAAATATGATCCACACACACACAATGGGCACCCTGGCACCTCACTAGTGGAGGAGCTATACCCATAAGAACCTATGGACAATTTGACAGCTCCACTGTCTCACTGTGTAAATATCCATCCATCCATCCATTTTCCAAACCGCTTATCCTACTGGGTCGCGGGGGGTCCGGAGCCTATCCCGGAAG
>JAODJX010000043.1:0-18612 GCA_026776945.1 Isichthys henryi
ATACACATACATATATATATATATATATATATATATATACATACACACATACACACACACATACACACACACATACATACATACATACATACATACATACATATATATATATGCATCACACACACACACACACACACACACACACACACAATCTAATGCTAAAGGTTTAAAAAATTTCACACTTTTTTATTATTCTTGTCTCATGGGATTCCACTACTCAAAAAAATAAGCGTCAAAGACAAAGCATACTGTATTCATTTAAGATATGGATGGGTTTGTGAGAAATTTAAGTGATTTAAACAGCAAGGATGGAAATTGAGACGACTGATTCAGAGTGCCTATGCAATGTAAACTTATTTAACATGTACTAGGTAATCTTGAAACAGAACAATCATTATATTTCCAAGTTGCATTCCTATGAAAGAGTAAAAATGTTCGAGGGAAACTTAAACCCACGGCCCTCCAGCCCTGCTTGGTGAATCCTATTGCTAAGATTTCAAAATGCCGAACTATATGGCAAAATAATGTTTTGAAGACAATGTATAGTGTGGTATAAGGACAGTCTGGATGCACAAAAAAGCCTGATCTCAACCCAGCTGATTATCATGGTCCTGCAATGTGAGTATTGCATGTGCCTTCATTCTCTGGTGATTAAAGGGCCTGATAAATCAGAAAAATTCAACCGCAATGTCTCTTCCCACAACTAATGGCCCGGTTATTGAAGATAATCCAAAGACTTTGAAATAAGCAGCTTAAACTAGGAACCATTTTCTTCTACTGAACTTACACACATCAATCATACCACAGAGCAGAAGATACAAACAGAAGCACCGAGATGATATCTTCTGTGCAGTGATACGACTGATGTGTGGAGTTCAGTTGAAGAAAATAGTTTGTACATTAAACTGCTCTTTTAAGAAAAGGAGCTTTGTAATTTATTTTAAGATGTTCAAATGTTAAAAAAGTAAAAGAAAAAGAAATAAGATGTTCAAATGTTCTACCATATGAACTCCTTTTTTGCTTTAGAAATTTCCCAGGCATTCTACACTGTGTTCAGACAGAATAAAACAGCTGCGTTGACACGGACAACCTGTATAGGCCTTTTTTTCCCCCACGCAGAAAACTGATCAGGAATCAATAAGGGAATTAACAAATCAGATCGACAAGCAAAAATCAATAATGGCATCAGTACTGAGAAAATCTCAAATTCCCATTCCTATTGCCATAGCAGGTGAACTTGAACCTTACGGGGTAACTTGAAACTGCATCATCACAACTGCATCAAACAGATGAGTGACATGTCACATGGGGTGGAATTTGGACAGGGGATGAGATTTTGCATGACAGCTGCAGAGATGTTCTGTGGAACATCATGTGTCTAGTCTGCAGGGAAATAAGCAAGTTTGGGAAATTATAGGAAAATGACAGGCATATTGTAATACAGTGATTCATGTGTGCATATTGAACTGTAGGATGCATACATCTATAGACCGTGTACTGTGTACTGTTGTGTCCCTATGGAGGAATGATGACATGGGCTGCAGTTACCAGTGATGAAATTGTAAGACCTTTCTGACTTGCAGGCGTAAAAACTAACCCCAACATCTACAGCCAATTTCTAGGAGAGACCTTCTTCAAACAGCAGTACAAGAAGTAGTCAGCAGCATTCAAAAAGGTTATCACATTCATGCAGGACAATGCCCCTTCCTAGGCATTAAAGCTTTTCATAGATTGGCCAAGAATGGCTTGAAAGGTGACTGAATTATGACCTGGCTCTTTTATCGCATGACTTAACATCCACTAAGAACTACTGGACCTGACTAAAGTGTGAGATTTATCAAGGTGGCAACTGGCAAGCAGTGCATTTCTCATAGCAATTAGGTGGTCCTAAATGCTTCAGCTAATATAGGATATGAACAAATCAAAAACCTGAGTGGTTCAATGGACAACGGGCTCATGATGGTCAGTGAGAAGAAAGGTAGATATACAGGACCACACTTGATAAAGGGGGCAGTATATAACATCCAATAGTTTATTTCACATATGAACTTAACTGTTTTTAATTATTATTTCTGTCATTGGTGAAGAGAGAACAATCCATTTCATTTGCTTATTTTTTTAATTTTTATTTGAGACAGACTAATGTAACATTTTTCTCTAAGTTTACTTAGAGCTAAAGAAAACTTCGATTTCACTTTTATAAGTCTACCTAAGTTTTGCTAAAAATTATCACCACGAAAAGTACTTGCATGATAATTCTGTTTATTTCTGGGTCACGCTGCAGGTAGACTCAAAGCAGCGGCATGCAAAAGTAGGCAAATTTACTAAATATAAAATGGCAGGATACGGCTTACTAATACTCGGAAAGGAACCACAAAGGTGAGCTTTATGTTACAGTGCTTTTGGGAAACTCACCCCTGTTCTGTGGTGCACAATACCATGCTTTTGTGAAACGCCCCTCTTTTGCAGCCAACTACTGTAAATATAGTCAAGACTAAGGGAACCAACTAGTTAGCTAAGTAAAAAATAATGTTAGCCTTAGAAATATTAGAATAAATAATATTAATAATAAATAAATATAATAATATAATATATATATATAATATATAATATAATAATAATTATAATAATAATAATAAATAAATATTAGAAATATGCACAAAATATTGGTCAACATAGTGGTACTGGCCAATATTCGTTAAATATTACGATCAAGGATATCTTTATTGTCCCAGAGGGGGAATTTGTTGTTTAGTCGGCAACATCACAAAATAATAAACAGACGATAATTACAACATAAAAATCAAAAGTTATTTAAAAAGCCAGTTTAATCTGGCTTTTCTCTTGATGCTGAGAAACACTGTGACAAAAGCCAAGAAGGTGAACCCTGCTGTTACCAATCTTTTGTGGTAATCTCTAAAGCTTCACAATATTAATGCAATATTGCATAAGTTTGCTTTCCGGAGAGAAACAGGGCATAGTTCGCTGAAAATGTTTTTGCAATGTATATCATTGATTGCTGCACTTAATTGTGCAAGATTTAAGGTGCATTGATTCATTTACAGAATTTAACATGATTTCATGTAAAATTCAAGATAATTTCATCTGAATACTGAAAAAGGATGAATGAGGAACACGATTCTTTTTCCCAAAACTGAAAAACTAAATCTAAGAGCTTTCAATAAAACACACACACAGAAAGACAAAAATATTAGCTTGCATGTAGCACTTATAAACAGCCCAAGACCGACACTTACATGCAGTGGCTTGAAAAATTCATTCAATCCCCTTAGTTATCAGATTTGCCTGAATTACTAGTGATATATGCACATTCTTCCTGTCACTATATTTTATTGCAAACTCAGTCTCTTAGTAATTTCAGTCAAAATCATACACAGCATTAATTTTTAACAAAGAATAGCCAATTTTCCAAAATTTTAAACTGTTGAAGGAACATACTTCTGGCCCTATTGCCACAGAATTTTTTTTTACATTTGATAATGACTAATAAGTCAATTAATATGACTACATGCAAAACCTTTTTTCCAAAAAACATGTTTTCGCAAGGTATTACAGAGTAGAATAAGGATGCACCGTTCAATTGGCTGGTGACCAAAAATGGCAGATTTTTGCTGTGATTGGCACTGACTGGAACTCAGATTTTATCAAGCAGTTGCATGTGTTACTTTTTGTCCCAAGTTAGTGGTAGCTGATATGGTAATATCCAGATTTTTTGGGATGTGCAATTGGCCAATACCTACTTTTCTGATACCGATTTTTAAACGAGAACAGCAAATACATACAAAAATCACATTTTCTTTACCTCAAAACTTCATTATCATAACAAGCACTTAAACTTTACAAATTCAAATAAATTAAAACAAATAACACCGAAAATACAACTAAACATTAATATATTCTTTAAAATAATAAAAGGTGCTGTAAGTAAAAGAACAAGGCACCTTTTTGTCTTGGCAACATATTAAAAATCAAAATGCCACAATTTAAGCATTAATGGAAAGTTTCTCTTCATGAACAGAAGCATTTCTGCCTTATCACCTGAAATTCTATTTCTCGTCTCTTCTATTACATGTCCAGCCAAGCTAAACAAGCGCTCACTCTCAACACTTGTACATGGGGTATAGAGGTAGGCTCAGGCAAGTGAAGCAAGTGCAAGGAAACGATCTTTGTTGATATTCCAGTTGTTCAAGGCACTTTCACTTCATAATTTCTTTGCTCTTTTCACTGCTTATACCAACAAAAGACAGGACAGGCTGCTGGCTCATAGATGGCTTCAAACACACTTTGCTAGCTTCTTCAAACTGAGCATGTTCACTGGGTGATGTGTTTTTAAATGTCTAACTAATTTGTTGTATTAAATGTCTTTGTATTGGTTCCCCCACGGTGTACCTAGTCCTTACATTTGCTACAGATAGCGAATTTTGCATCTGCTTGGCTCACGCTGAGGAATTTCCAAATTACAGACTATTTTTGCAGGTCTGAAAGTACATGCAACTGCACATATGATTTATTGCACATGCGCAAGATCGGTTTGTAATCGGAAATACGAGAGACTGATCGGGTGATGTTCTGCAGGCAAATGTGACCAGCCGATTCTAATTTTCTTACTAAGAACTTTAATTTAAAACATATATAAACAAAAATCAGCTTTTCTTCAATGCAAAATTTTATTTTCAATACAAAAAAAAGTTAAAAACGTTTCAATTTCCCCCAAACTGGAGTAAGTTACAGGATCTTCTTGTACTTAAACAAGTCTCAACATAAAGTCCCCTGTATCTGGGAAAAGGTACAAATACTTAACTGAAAATAAGGTACTGTATGCTCAACTTTATCGGACATGTTTTATTTTACCAGACAAGAGCAGGTGCAACACATTTAAATAACAGAACCAAAGTCAGTTACTTGCATCATTTTCCAGTATGTTTAAATTCACTAGATAAAATTTAAAAAGGGTCACTGTTGTGTTAAGACAAGTCCTCAGGTTACAAACCTCCAAATAAAACTCCAGATAGTTGCAGGGTAATATTATTATTACCAACATCGCATGTTATGCACACACAGTTCTTATATCGTTAGTGAACTAGATTAAGATCTGGCTTTTTCATACCTTCGTGCTGTATTTGCATTATAGCAGAGATGATTAAAGTTTTGCTAAAACATTTTTACCGTCATAAGAAAACACGAGTTAAGGATTTTTCCTTTTCAACATTGATTATTAAATGTGTACGAGATAGCTTAAAGTTTTCCTCTGACGTCTCACCACATTTTCATGGTGGTTGCCCCATGGTTTACTTTGGCTTTACATGTATCACAAATTAGTTTTGTGTCGTCTTCACTCACATTGGAAAAAAAAACTTCCATGATAAAGATTAGTGTGTAGCTGTGAGGCTATTATCTACACTGTTATTGTGGTGCATGTGTAAAATACTGACCAGTTCAGTACTGGAAATACTCGAGACTGATCACGTGTCTCCGGTCAGGGCCGAGCACACTGAAATCGTCTGATTCCGGTCCCTGGCCGATCGATAGGTGCAACTCTGGCTCTATACTACTGCACCTGCCTCTGATAGTGGACGTTAGCATGTTTCCAGTAATGGATATGGCCTTAAAAGTGGATTGGACAGTGAAGCCAATTTATATGATACTCATGGTTACATGGCACCAAAATACACCTATTCTACAGCAAACATTACACAATTATGACATTTACTATTAACAAAAACACATGAACACACATATTAATTTATAGTATGTATAGAGTAGTGTGGTGCAAAACATGCAGGTAACTGCATAAGCAGTCCCGCTGACCAACCCCGGGGCATCACATTTATGTCAGCCAATCATGGACAGTGGGTGGGATCAGAACAAACGAAAAACAGCTCATACAGCATCATACTGCCAAAAACAATGTGGATTCTGTTCCGTTTGTTTGATGTATACAGTCAAACAGTGGCACAGACAAGGAAGCCAACAACTGACATTGCAGTGAGTAACATGTTAACAGAACACATACATCCCATATCAGATATTACATGGTTATGACATTTACTATTCACAACATAAAACACCCAAATACGCATACTAATTTACATTATTTACAAATATTCCTACTGTGGTGCAAAGCAGGCCAGTAAATGCATAATTAGTCCTGCTGACCGATCCCACGCCATCACATTTGTGTCAGCCAACCATAGACAGTAGCTGGAGTCAGAATAAATAAAGTTCACTTCAGGGACCCTACCCAGGGAGTGTGCTGAAATGCACTGCTAAAACGGTTATCCTTTCTCCTAAGGCATGCGACCACTTTAACTGTATAAGTAAGCAGTCTCTGTTGTGCTTTCCTGATGACATCACCTGTGTTGTAGTGTCATTTCAGAGAGAGATACATTTAATCTGTATGATACTGCAAAGGCTATTTGATGTTTTTTTTTTTTATACTTGTCTGTATTCCTGGCTCCTATGTTTGTCAACACAAACCTTGAAACTGTTGAAGTAGGGAAAGCGATTTGCATTACTGCTAAACATCTTACATTTCTATAAAAAAAAAAAGACTTTAAAGCACAGTTCGAATTTAGGCTTTTAGTGAATGAAAATCGTAAACTGCATAAAGCGGTCAGCAATTCATAACCAGCATAGAATCCACAAGTGCAGATCGTTAACATCTGCCACTTAACACTTTCATTTTCAGTTAGCTAAAGCAGACTGGTGTTCCATCCAAGATGCATCCTTCCTTTGTCCAAGTACTTGTATTTGTTTACTGAACTGTGCCTACTTGCTGCTGAACCAATATTCTAGGATATCATATTGTGTACCATGTACATCTTACTGTCCATTTTGTACATTTTACTGCCTAGTTTTATTGTTATTACTTATGGTTGAACTCTATGCCCCCATCTGTACAGGGCTTCCAGAGAAACTACAATTTAGTTCTCATTACCTTTTGTGGAAAGACACAAAAAAAAAAAAAAAAAACTTATGTACATCTAAATCCACATCACTAATGAAATAGATGTTGGAAAATAAAGGATA
This sequence comes from Isichthys henryi, assembly GCA_026776945.1. NCBI lineage: Eukaryota > Metazoa > Chordata > Actinopteri > Osteoglossiformes > Mormyridae > Isichthys > Isichthys henryi. The sequence goes on from JAODJX010000043.1 coordinate 7,051, forward strand.
GATGTACCTTTAGTTCTACCAGTAATAACAAAGGTCAAACCCTTACTGTGACAAGGAATTCTGTCAGATATGAGTAAGTCATACCAGAAGTTTATCCAAAGAAAAAAATGCTCTGAACATAACCCTGTTTACAGTATTGCAAAAAATGGAAAAACAATTATTGATTATCTGAAGAATTGTTCTTGTGGTAAATGCCAAAAATCAGATAAGTTACTTGGCTATAGAGCTCTTTGATATTTTTAAATCAGTCTAAACGACAATATTTAGTCCCGATTTGTGGTGCTGATCATCGTTCTTTAGTTTCTGTGGAAACAATCTGTCAGCGTGTTAGAATTATATACGGGCTAAAAACAATTTGCAAACCATCTACAACAGTGGTTCACAAGCATGCAATAAGCTAAAGCTACACGGCACCATTATGATCAACGTTAGCATACACTGATACCATCATGCACAACATGAGGAGTGAAAAAACAGAAACACAAAAGATTCAACTCTTTCTGAAATGGAGGCCAGAAGGCTGAGCTGAAAGCCAAATCATAAATTTATTGTTGCATTTTCATATCTAGCTTTGTGTGAGGCTGTTTTTCCACTGCTCTAGATTCCATGCTTTTGACACTTCAAAAGAGAACCAAAAGTATTCAATATTCGATATTTCAAGGTGCTGGATTTTCACTGGCATAAAAACTCGTTCCACCTCTGAATGACATCACTATACAAAGCAGGGTATTTTGTACTGAATTCAAAAACTGGCTATAATACATCTTAAGGCTGGGTGATGCGTTATATCAATAGCAACATTGCATGTTATGCATTTCTCACATCACAAGAGCTGCGATAGCAGATCTGAGATCAGGCTTTGTCATACCTCTCATACAGTCCGAACATTACAGCATGGGGAGTTTGTTTCACTAAAATATTTTTACTTTGACAAAAGAAACAAAACTTAACAAGTACTGCAATTTTAATGATTGTCTCATTTCAAAATTATCTAGTATGTTTAAAAAAAAAATCCATTTAAAGTTTACGTCTGCTGCTTCTGCATGAGTGCGGCATGCCTTCACTGAAGCAATCAGTGTTTAAACAACCCCTAGATGGCTTTCAGAGGAATTCCTGAACTCCTTTTTTGATTTATAAATATCCCAATATTTATTACAACAAAAGCACATGATGATATTTAAATTTTTCCCAATATCGTGTGGTATTATATTTATATTATAATACAATATAGTTATATTTAACATCTCCCATTTTCACATTTTTTAAAAAAGAATTTTTAAAAAGCACACACAGGGAAAAACTATTATTCTTAATAATACCATTTTTAAAACATACAAATTCTATTATTACTACATTAAAATACCAGCAAAACGCAGGACTTTAACTACAAATGTCCTTGGTAAGGGACTGCAGACCTCTCTGGTCACTGTAGCAGACCACCCTGTCTGGTCCTCCTGCAAGGGGACCCTAAGTCTACTTCATCACTAAAGGTGATAATCACCAGTTAGTCACTGTCAGATACAAACATTATATTACTTGTCTGACATTTTTAATTACCGATACTGCCGTGTCACCCAGCCCTACTGTACAATATTAATAATCATAAAACTTTGAAGCAAGTACTGTATAATCAAGCAAGTTCAAATTAAGACAGATGGTTCAGAGGGCCACACCTTAGTTTAAAAAGAACAAGGGTGCAAACTAGTACTTTTGCTTAAGCAATTTCCACAATACTACATCACAAGGTGCCATTAAATATGTCTGGCATAATGAAGTAAGAAAATATTACTCCACTTTTTGGGTCAGCTCCAGAATTCTGTTGACATTGGTCAGATTTTCCTGAGACCTGAATGGCAATGGCCCCCCATTGAAAACACATAAGCAGTGTTATCTGTGGATGAAGTGATTTGGCCTGGAGGCAATGTGACCGGGGGGGCTAGGGGGTACTACTGAAAAAAAAAATCAAAAATATATTGATTTGTGATGTCATTTTCCCACTCTGCTCCCTCTCCAATTATGACAACTTTTTTCTAAATTCATCAATAGTTTGCCTGTCTCCTGTGCTTCACTCAACTTAACAGCCTAACTGTATGTGACTCAATCGAACTTAGTGGGTTTGTTGTGGATTGGTGTTGCATACTCCCAACTAATATAAGTGTAGTGAATTAAGGGGGAGAACAGTCACCTCGCTCCTTCTCGAACTGGTAATCTGTTACGGTTTTGCATTCACACTGGAGCCATGTCAGAAAGTTATTGCTATGTTACTAGGTCCCCAGGGATAGATTAATGGGTAGATTTTACCATTTTCCTCCCATTTCCACATCACCCCATAATGGTAAAATAGCAATATGCAGTATACACTCGTAAGCAGGTAGCGTGTGTAAATGGGGTATGAGAGAGTTTTGCCGTGGAAGCCTGCTATAGCGTAAAGTTACCACTGGAAACACTGATATAGGAATTTCATACTTATTTCTTAAATAAAAATGAAAACTTATAAAAAGGCAGCACAAAGAACATTTGTCATGCACATTTGTTATTCAAAGCATAAAGTATTAAAAATGGCAGGTGTCTGCAACATTAGATAGAGTAAAAGTAGCAAGTAGGACCCAGGTGAACAGGTCTATCAATGCTCTCGCCTATCACACGAGCACTTTTCTTATTGATGGCCAGTAAACTGTTTCCAAGTTAATGTTTGGTGTTTAATTTTAGAAACTGCAAAATAACTACATTTTCCTCTACCAACTGCCTGTCATGTTTTTGACACGACCAAATTAATTCCATATATTCACCATAAGCAGTACAGGCATTTTTAGAGAATGGCAGAAAAGTAATAAGAAGAACATAACAGACATACTTTATTCATAGCCATGGGGAAATGGTGTTAACTAGCCCATCTTGACACACACAGGTAAGGGCAACCTTGGGGGTCATAGCACAGGGTGTCATAGCACAGGGTGTCAGCAGGTTAATCAGCTTGCTGTCCACAGGATTTCAGCTGGACCTCCTGGTCATAGGTACAGAGCGTTAACCCACAGAGACATACTGCCCCACAAAAAAATAAATGAATAAATAGAAAATGAAGAAGTGTAAAAGACCATATTGCTTGCTGATAATAGAAAGGTAGAACATATGTATGCTAATCAGGGAATTGAGCCTTCAGGCTAACAGTCTGACGGCAATCGTGTAAAGTATTTTCACTATTCACACTGAAGAGGTCAGCAACTTATTTTGCAACACAAAGCGGTGAAATGTGTTAAACACAATAGATTATGGACAGAAAACTATACATAAAACCTAACAGTCACAAGAAATTTTATTATAACTGCTTCAGTAAACACCCTGCTAGGCCTATATAAATTTGCTTCATTATAAGCTAGATATATCATGTAAATAACGAACCACTGTTTACTAATCAAGCACATTCGCCAGGCAAGTCATACGTTACTTAAAAAGTGGAGTTCCTTATATTTGTTGTCATAATATAATGATAACAGAAAACATTTAAATAATTGCTTACTACATAGTTATAGTAAAATAGTTTTGTCTTATACGTTCTTATGCTGTATTAACTTGACAGTGTAGCACGCGAATTATGACTAAAGTCTCAATTTACATCTCCACATGACCCACATTGCTTAAACTAGTCTAAAAATAGCGAGAGCTAGTTAGCCTTTCACTAGTATATGGGGAGATTTATAAAATGCAGCCATTGGGGCGGCTCTGTACTATTAGTTACCAGCAGTGGCTAACTGTCGTTGCTTTCCTAGACAGAAAGGGTTATTGGGGTAGTTCTACGCTAACAGCCGTTAGCCTTTCGCTAGGATAATAGCCGCTTTATAAAAGCCAGTTATCAGGATTGCTGTGCGTTAATAAGCGCTTATTAACTAAGCCTTTCGGTGGCTGGGTATAATGTGCAGTAATCGGAATGGCTCGTTTAGTTAATGAGCAGAAGCAAGACGCCGTTTTTGTTCAGGAGAGAAAGGCTGCGATCAGCTGACAGGCTACTTCGCAACAAAATGACATTACCGAGCTGTTAATGTTTCCAGTCGTTTACATTTAGAGGTTTTCCTAAATCGAAGCCTCGATAGAGGGACGTCTGAAACCAAAACGTTTCCATACAGATGTTAATAATTTATTAGATGGTTTAGGAAAAAGGGGTGTTTCCTCAAGACAAAGGTGTCTGATCATCTGCAGCCAGAACAAGGCCTAGTAAACCGCTCAGCATTTTAACACAATGTCATCAGCAAAGCATCTTTGAGACATGGTCACTGCTATAAAAAAATACAGAATTCTACCTTTGCATGTTTATATTTTCAGCACTTTGGCCGCTGACAAATGCACCTGAATAGGAGTACATAATTATCAGCACCATCCGAAAGCCGCAGTAAATCCGCATTATCCTCAATACGCCAAATCCCAAAGAGAACAGCCGAATTAGAAATGCAATATTTAACATGAATTAAATGAAATGTCTGCCGCAGGCAGGCCGGATTTCTAGATAAAAGCAAACATATATGTTATTGTAATATGCTAACCCTAAAGATGGGGGAGCCTTGGTAGAAAGAAGGCAGCGCTCGGGAGACACAGTCTACGCTTTCGGCTGGTGCCGGAGGGCCCGGGTTCATACCGGACGCTAAGGACGGTGTACTGGAGCTTGACGTGCGGCAAATTTGTCGCGTTAACATCAGCGATTCGGGAAGCAAGACGAACCGAACAAAGCGAGGCCTTTTCAACCCAGAGGCGAGGAGCCGCGGTATTTCCTACCCACACACTGCGTCCTAGCTGTAAGTGAGGAATGGTGATTGCTGTGGCATTACTATGAGGGATTTGCCGAAAAATCAGCCTCTGTCCAAAACCCTTCCTATGGAAACATTTCTTACCTCTTTCTCCGTTGTGCCTCTCCGGCTGCACCGGACGCGGCCTCGACACTCGCCTGGGTCTTCTGCTGGTCGCTCTGACGGAGTTCATTTGTGGATTTGGTTATTTAAAATTAAACGCAAACCCAGCCCTCCTGGTGTGACCGATAATCTTAACATGCAAATGTAAACTCAGCAGACTTCCTGGTGTAAAGCACTACAGCGCTGGCAAAGGAAAGTCGCGTTTTTCGGCTGTTATTTACGTTTTTCTCGCTGCTCCCCCTTTCTTAGCCTCCCTCAGCTCCGTTTATCTCTTGCAGGAGGAGCCATTTACTCAGAGACACGGCAAGGAGAAAAAAATCACAAGGCAAGAACATCCACCAATCGCTTACTACGTTTCATCGCTTTGGCTTGCAGCTGCAAATAGAAATGTTTTTCTAAAATGCTTCCCTTCGATCGGTCCAACCTCAGTATCAGAGTACGCATCACTTGGCTAACTCGGAAAAAGGACCATAACGTGTTTCCTACCAAGACTCGGGATTGGGATTGGGATGTATGACCGCCTCGTCACTCACTGTGCCGCCCTCTCTATCTTCTCCGGTTCCCAGGATACAGCGGCACACACTATATGAAATGTCTATATAACACGGGGTAAATGCAGTTTGTAAATGAGCCTGTAAGTCAGTATCTGCATGGCATTGTGTTATAAAAGCAAAATGTATAATGATTAATATGTAATTTAAAATGGCATATAACAGGTTGACACAGAGACTCGGTCTCAGACTCAGCTCTGTGTATGTTCCCTCCCTAACATCGTTCAGGTAAAATTCTGACTACATCAACTATCCCAAGCGCACGTAAGTGGTTATTAAAAATGAATGGATAACAGTTACAGCATATACAATTTCTATATCTATTTCATGGCAACTAGAACTAATTTGAGGCTATGCCAACTGTAGATATATTGGCATTACAGTAACACATACAGTAATAGTATTTCATTCCAAAAGAACTGATTAATTGTTTGACGGTAAAATTTGAATTTTTTTTAAGGAAAGGCAACTCTTGACTAGATTATTGCATTTCCTTAAAGCATGTGACAAAGGCTGATGGCATGAAACCATGTAATATGATAAATGAAGACTTCCAATAAATAATATTAAGATTTACTTTTTTGTATTTGATAATCCATCCGGGGCGGCATGGTGGTGCAGTGGTTAGCACTGTTGCCTCACACCTCTGGGACCCGGGATCGAGTCTCCGCCTGGGTCACATGTGTGCAGAGTTTGCATGTTCTCCCCATGTCGTCGTGGGGTTTCCCCCAGTCCAAAAACATGCTGAGTCTAATTGGAGTTACTAAATTGCCCGTAGGTGTGCATGCGTGAGTGAATGGGGTGTAACTGCGCCCTGCGATGGGCTGGCCCCCCATCCTGGGTTGTTCCCTGCCTCGTGCCAATTGCCTCCGGGATAGGCTCCGGACCCCCTGCGACCCAGTAGGAACAGCGGTTTGGAAAATGGATGGATGGATAATCCATCCATCCGTAACTGCACTTCCAGTGCACTATCACAGTATCACCTGGAGTTTATTACAGGAAGCTTTGGGTATGAAGCAGGAACACCCTATATAAGATGTCAGTCATTCGCGGAGCATACACACTGTGGGCAATTTGAACAAAATTCACTAATGTTGGCATATCGAGGATAGTGCGGATTTTGTGGGGTGCTGATAATTTTGCACTCCTATTCAGGTGTAAGCCAACTTACCTGGATATACAGCAAAAATTACAAGACAGAAACAAAATGTAATTTTGAGACAGGGAACTTTTGATAAATATAATTTTGATTAGTATAATCAGCAGAGCAGCACAGGTCACTGTTGTTGGGTTGTTCCTTTCTGTAATCTGCACAAACAGCAGAGATTGTGCCGTAGTAAATGCATGTTCTAAAGCCTGCAGAGCTACCATCATCATATGGGTTGGGCAATATGGTAAAATATTTTACTCTGACATTTTGTATATATATATATATATATAAAATGATATTGATTATTATCACTAAATAGTTCAAGTCATTATTTATTTCAGTGCTCAATTTTGATTTTAAAATTTCTTTGAATTGCCCTTAAACAGAGTAAGAACATGAGAAAAGATGACAAATTGAATAGACTGCAAACTGATGTCTAATAAATAAATCACACAAAAATTTATTTCCTTGTCATAGGGCTCAACAGCAGTACGTTTTGTTGCTAAGTTTTGTTCACTGTCTGCCTCACTATTCATTCCAGGAAATGGATTTGATCAGGGCTGGGTGATATCCCCTAAAAATGAAATCATAGTAATTTCAGAGATTTTCACAGTATTGATATTTCTCACAATATTCTATATTTTGCGTGTAGAAAACAGTAAAATATGACAGGTGGTTTTGAGTTTTTTTTGATTATGATGACCACATTCTTTTAATAATAGATATGAAGCATGTGATGAAGTATAATGAAAAATTGCACCAACGACAAACTCATACCTTGATGGAATTTGTGTAAAAATAGCGCCTTATAACTGTTTATTATGCAAGAAAACAAGTGTTTAGGTTATATCATGATAAAATATTCAAATTGATGGTGCTATAAATGTTCATAATCATGATACAATATTTTTTTTATCAATATATCACCCAGCTCTAATTATACCCAATGTGATTGTAAAACCAGGGTTAGGTAATAGGTGCTGTGTGTTGCAGTGTTAACATTTTGCCAGTAGAGGACGATAACTGAACATTTCTCACTAAGAAGAAATACATATCTATTTTTATGCAATATCAGCATGAAAGGATCACAGCTGTAAACATTTTTAAAACATTATCTGTTCCTTTATAAAGTGTCATTATTATTATTATTATTTTCTCAGTGTGCTTTTAAAACCAAGAAGCCATTTCGGTTACAGTTTTAATCTGATTATTTCACAGCTCAGTCAGTATACGAGGTATTACAGATGGATTGCAGGTGAATTCAACTGCTGAAACCAGTCTGATTTATACAAGAAGCTCCCTATACGGTAGGTGCTCACATCAAGTTCAAGTCCTTGGATCCGTTTATCAGAGCCATTAATGGACAGGCACCCATCACCATCAAGATGATTCTTAAGATCTACATCTCATCTTGATTGTTTGGGTCAACAAATCAATGCCACTTGGAGATTCTTCCACCATGTGAGAAGTCTCATTCTAGATGTTTCTCTGTGTGAATGAGTTGCTGAAATGCATCCAGTCATTTAGTCTCTTTTAACCTTCAACAAACACCTGAAGATCCTTGTGTACCTCTACTAGCCTGATATCACTCCATGTTCCCTTAATGCTCTCATTGTTGCACTTTGCTGATTTGAATAGTTCCCCTGTTAGGCTTAAAAGGCATTGTCTTACTTTTGCTCCAATACTTACATTCTTTCCATAATTGCATTCATTGGAAGTTTAGCCTAGCTGCACTTATGTCTAGTTTATTCCTTGACAGCCATATGTTTGTAATGTGCTATTCCTCTCACTTGTTTGTTGCTTTGGAAATGAAAACTATGGACTATGGGTTCACCTTTCATATTTTCTGGTCCAGGATGGATATGCCCTTTGGACACATACATTTTTTTAGTTGAGAGAAGGACATGAAAGACAGGTAGAACACATGAGAGTATTAATGATGCATTTTGTCAGAATGCTTTTGCAGACCCCTCAAAGGTCATAGGCACATGGTTAAAGATCCTTGCAGTACAATTTGACATGCAGTGCTAAGTGATGACTGCTTTTAGTGAAGCAAACTCTAGACTTTCCGCTTTGGTATAATTTCATCTCTACTCATATATTAGTCATTACTATAAACATTATAGTACATATTAATGTTAATTACACTGTAATTCTAAATATTTTCCATTGACTGCTAATGTCAATCCAATGTAGCCCTATTTAGCATATATCAAGTATGGTTTGACTATTAACCTGGTGAGCTGATGCTTAGAAAGTGATACCTACAAAATTGTGTTTTTAACAGTTTTCGTCAAGTGCACCCTTTTCTGAAAGAGGCATTATACAAATAAGTGTTAAATGTGAACAGAATACACCAGTTTACATTAGTGATTTGCTCTACATCACACGTGCAACATAAGCACAAAACAAAAAAACAGCACCATAGCAGGAAAGCACATCTGTCAATTCCCTATAGTTCCCTTATAAGAAAGTATCTGTGGTGCAATGGACCAGTATCAAAACCACATTCATTCATTCATTTGGAGAAGTTGACATCTACCTACCAAAAATGATGAAATCCAACTATACTACAGCTGGTGCTAGAAACTGAATGTTACTTTGAATAATACAATAACAAGCAGAGATAATATGACCAGCTGATCACTATCATAGAATAAGTAACATGTAGTACAAAGGAACTGACACCAAATCCTCAAAATTGAGGTTCAGAAAAAATTGGACTAATATGCCTATATGGTAGTTCAGTGGCTGTTGGTACGATTTTTAGCCCAGGCGCTGCATGTGAGGAGTCACCATCTTGCCCAGACTTGTGTAGCTTTGCTGCTAACCATTTTTAAATCGCTGATAGGGTGGCTCAATAAGGCAAATGGCTTCCTCATCCCTCCAGTCTCCAGGGTCACCGTAACCCCCCACTGGATGAATGAGAATTTTGTATGATTGTCTGGGGTCCCCTTGGTAAATTTTGCAGTGGGCGCATGTTGTGATTGGCCCCTCTGCCCTCACCTCCTCCACTATTAGTTCATAATGTTCCACTTCAAAGAGACTTATTTTCCAATACACTACGATTCTCGTAAGTCTCATTACTTCTGAGCTTAAGAGCAATGATCCTTTCCTGCCAGCAGATGTCAGGCTCATACAAATGTATGTGGTTTCTAGTAGCAGGGCCAGTGCTTCTTTAGTGTACAGATAGCTGAATATAATACATACCTATGGTTACCTCTCATATTTATAGTAATTACTGCCTATTTAGTTTATGTATTTCGTATCCTTTCATTAATAATACATGGTATCTATATTGCACTAGAGAATCTTCCAAACTGCAAAAATTTCCAAATAAATGACAATGCTGTTTTATCTTGGGAATTTCATCTGGTGGTCACTACGGCCTAGAATGCACAGGATGTTCTAAGTGACAGACTGTTGGTGATAAAGCTAACTGAACGGGGAACCTTTATTATTCTACAGTGGAGACCTCTTTCTGCAATACCGCTCTGCCCACTGGCACATACAGTACATGGACATACCAGAGAAAGGGAGTCATATATAGAGGAGTAAGGCAGAATAAAAGAAATATGTACTATATGGAATCTGGTCAGAGACTAATTCCAGGGTACAATACACCTGTGTGTTTCTAACACTACAGAAACACTTTGTCTATGAAGAGGTACACAGCCCCATGCAAATGCTCGATCATGCCATCGTTAGAACACATATATAATGTGCAATACATACCTCTTATGCAAGACAGTGACAATGACATGGCAGCGTGCACACGGCCACAAAATTACAGGCTTGAACTCCCTCCCCCCAATTTTTTTTCTATCAATCAGACACACAACCAGTCATGGAAACTGACAAGTTCGAAACCCCCTGTCCCCACGCTGGTGAATTCCACGAATGGGAAACCCCTCTCTCATTGTCAAAATCAACAGAGGGGGACTGCACCTGTCCCATCTGTCCCCAATCCATTCCCACATAGGTATGAATTTCCCATCTAGTGATTTTTAGATGTATCTGTTTTTAGATGTGCGTTTACACATACACAATACCTACAGGCACACTGCAATTACTCGTAGACAGTGGTCATGCAGACAATGTTATGTCAAGGCATGGATCGCAGTCCATAATGCACCTTACAGATGGAGGGAACTTTACTGAAAATCAAACACTACAATAAGCTATATTTTATGTACAGTACTGTACTGTATTATGGTGTATTTGAATTATACACAGTTAACTTAATTTGTGCAGTACTGTAATTTGAAAAGCTGTACTGTATTCTGAGTCAATAAAATTCAGTAAATTGCGACACTGTCAGTTTTATTACCTTAAATTCATGTAATAAAGATAGAAACGTGATTTAGATGAAAATCTGCCTGAGATATAAAGAAAAAGAAAAAAAATGTTATAATGATCATCATCAATTTCACCCAGACAGATCTGATCACTATAAGCAGTTTCCACCTTTATATATATATATATATATTTTTTTTTTATTCCTGTTTCTCCTTTGCACATTATACACATTATGCGGTAAGTCCTTCAGACTAAGAACATCAGATGAAATAATTATGAGCTAAATATGAATGCAGTGTAGCTCCCTGTTGACTCAAATGCTTTTCACTGCTCAGGAGCTTTGTGTTGATTTCAATGTTCCTGCAGTGCCTAAGGTCTTCAGTGAGATTATTGTTGCTTCTGGCAGAGCTGAGAGTGAATGATTAATGCAGTACAGCACCCAGACTAATTTCAACTGCTGTGATGACTGCAAAGGTGTAATGAAACTGGTTGAACAAATGTTTGTTTGTGTGTGCGAATCTATTTGCATGTATTTGTGTGCAGGCCTATACCTGATTGGAAACAAAAAGAAACTAGAATGTTCTAACATTCAATTCAATTTATTTTTATATAGCGCTTTTCACAACAAGGTTGCCCCAATGCGCTTTACAGGAGTGTGTTTTGG
>JAODJX010000043.1:45161-55524 GCA_026776945.1 Isichthys henryi
CTCCAGGTGTGTGGAGTATAAGTCAAGGGAGGTAATGCTAAGATTATACAATTCCTTGGTGAGACCTCACCTAGAATGTGGAGTGTAAGGAAAGCCAACCTGACCTGCTGGGGTCTCTGAAGGTCAAGAGAAGGTCAGAGGCATGCGGACCGTAAGGAAAGCAAATCTGACCTACTGGGGGTCTCTGATAGTCAAGAGAAGGCCAGATGCATGTAGACTGTAAGGAGAGCCAACATGACCGGCTGGGGATCTCTGACGGTCAAGAGAAAGTCAGAGGCATGCGGACTGTAAGGTTAAGCAAATCTGACCTGCTGGGGGTCTCGCGGGGCGGGCTGGTTCCTCCGGTTGGTGGCGGTCGTTGTGCTCATCCCGGTGAGTGAGGGGTGGCTGTCTGAGCGGTTTCCTGCAGCGCTGGACTGGGGTGTGTTGGAGGCCGGTGAGTCTCCCACGAGCCGTACACTGCCCTGAACCCTGATGTTGGAGTCTCCCTCAGCTGCCATACTGAACACCTTGAGGCCATTGTAGTACATGCCTGAAAGCTGGCCCTGGAATGGGCGGTCACGGTCCAGGCCTCCCACTTTTATGGTGCTCTGACTGTTAAAGATGGTGAGCTGTCGCCCTGCAATATATCGCCACATAGAGGTAGGAGGTATGAATTTCAGTTTTAAATGATGGATCTGGAAAAAAAACATAATCATGGCAGTAGAGGATCTTTTGTTATTGGTATAATGGGAATGATAAAGTAACCATTGCTGTTTACAACAGTCATTTATCACCTTATTAATGATGAGATGCCTGTGAAATGCTGGCTAATAAATTTAGGGTTTGCTAAAAGGATAACCTGAATCTTCACATTATGCAAATATGGGCTTCACCTCTGTGATGCCTACAAGAGTATGTGTATATTTAGATACACCAAAAACAAAATAGGGTTACATTTATTAACTCAATTATTGAAACCTTTTTGAACGGTAGTATAAGCATGCTTTTATTTGAATGTAATTGCACCTTTCCGAAATTATTTCACTGGCTTGCAGTAGAATTTGTTTCAGTTTAAAATGAATATTAATAAAGATTTCACACTGTCCATAAAACTTATCAGCTAAGGCTTTTGGTGGTCTGTGTTGATGAATCCTTAACTTCCTCCAGACTCTGTATATATAAAAATATATCAAAGTAAAATAACGTGTAAATTTCATAAACTACAACAAACTTTCTGTGTAAAATAAAGACAAAGCAAACTGGTGACATCACACATCACTGTGACATCATACAACACAAGTTCTGTGTTTCTATGGTGATGAATGAAATGGAGTCATGGTGACATAGAACAAAATGGCTGAATGATGATGCTGCTCATGAACAATCACCTTCATCATGAAACACTGGTCATTCCAGTTCAAAGATTACTTTAGCACACACAGAGAGACATGCACTAATAATATTAATGTGTATGTACTCAAACATGTCTTAACTGTCCTCTTAATTGTCAGTAATTTCCATAATGCATTTAAATTGGTGTTAAAGGGACTTTGTTTCTTTAGTCAATACCGTACATATTTTCCATTCTATATGTGATTGTTACAAATTTTCAAATGTGTGGTTTTCCCATAATTCATAATAATTAATAAACACAAAAACAGCACATAAATGCATAAAAGCTGTATGTCAAATTGTGTTTAACAGGATTTAAAAAAAATAAGAAAAGAATGCACATATGTGCATAGATACACACATACACACATATATGTATATATGTGTGTGTGTGTGTCTACATACATATGTATAGTTGTACTTGCTTTACTTAGGTTTGCATTTACTTACAGTCCCTTTAACCTGAACTTTATATGGAATTATATTTAACATACAGTGCATCATTACAATTTAGCACAACGTTACAACAAAGTGCCAGTATTTCAAACTACATTTTGATTTCCATTTTTATTGTCTAATTTTACTCATAATTTATTTTGGAGGTTTATCGGTGATGCAAACTTTGACTCTTTTATGTTCAAATTAATTTTATTTAAAATTTTAATGCGTTTTTACCTTTGTCGAGTAGCCATTCGTCAACTACTCGACCGAGTCGATATGGGATTCGCTGTCTAGCAATCGCCAGGCGTTCGTTATCAATGTTGCCTTTAAAGTTTAAAGAGACATTTCATTGGTTAAAATATGTAAGATCAAATGTTAAGTCATAATACTTAATTCTTAAACTATACAATTACCACATGTTGTTTTCTGTTTTGAAAATTTAAAAAATTCCATCTACAACATTTCTCTTATCAAACTTTTCACTCAAACACCTATTTTTAATTATTTTATTAACAAAATTAATCCTATATTAATAGAATATTAGTAAGTTAAACCAATATCTATGTTAATAAACTTGAGGTATAAAAGAAAACAAAAACCACCTTAAAAGAAGAAGCACCTTACAGATAAACTTTCAAGGTATCTTTTTAAGTTTTTTTTTGGAAAAAACTATTCTATTTTGTGTAAATCGCTCTTGATATTTATTGTATCTCAAAATGCATTCCACCCTTTTTTGTTTATAATGGGGAAAGCACGTTTCCATTCTCACAGGCCATTCATCGTTATGAGAAAAAGGGAGATTCAACTTGTTAGCTGCTTGAAAGAGTAACTCACAAAGAAAACACAGAGCTAAACTAAGAATTAAAGAGGCTTCTTTGGCTTTGACAAAAACTGAAACAAAGAAAATTCAATTTAAACATGTATTTGTGAAATACGTAATTCTAATCTGAAACTGATTCTTACGAAGCCCCTGAAGGGACCTGTGTAAAAAAGTAAAATGCTCTTACTTGTGTGCACACGAAAGTCAGCCGTGCGTACAAAGTATCTCGTGCACAGGTGAAAGTAAGAGCATTTTATTTTTTTGTACAGGTCCCTTCAGGGGCTTCGTAATAATCAGATTAGAATTACAGCACTGACTCTGTTGAACGTCTACATGTAAATACAGGGAAAGAGAAAGAGGCGAGAAAGGAAATAACCTTGATTCCATAAATTACATGGGTGACGCTGAATATAAACAATAAAGAAAAACAAACAACAGGGTTTTAAAACAATTTGATTCAAAGACTGATGTGAACTAATGCGGAAGTAGTAACCTGCCTGGAAGATCTGAGTTTATCTTTGAACAAAATTACCTTGAATGATAACAGCTGAAGCTGCACTTATATTTTATATTTTCACGCATATATTTTACACAGATCTATCCTTTCCGACTAAAATGTTCCCTGCACACACAAGCTATTCTAGTCTGTTTTGATGTTATGTCTGCTTATGTAAACAGCACTGTGGGTGTTATTCCTTTGATTTGGAATCATAACAACAGCGGTGTGTGTGTGTGTGTGTGTGTGTGTGTGTGTGTAAAATGCTTTTCTTTCGTTATTGAAGTACTGATATATGTCTGTGAGTCAGGTTCATATGAAGCCACACACAGAATTATGTGGGTATAATTCAGTTGTCTGAATTGTCATGTAGGCTTATTTAGGTTCAACTAGATGGTCTAAAAGGCCATGGAGATTTTATGTATATATATATATATAATGTGCTCCCATATACAGAGACTCAGGAAATGCAGAAATAAATGCATGTTTATGAAAACATTTTATTTTCATCTTGATCAAATGTGTATTTTAGTTGAGTTAGTCAATTCTATGAATTAATCTTATTATGAGAGTTGATGGCAAGTGTCAGAGAGCAGCACAAAATGTACTACTGTATTATTTGCACAAATCTCTTAGCTCTGCCACAAAACGTCCCTGTCTCAAAACAGTAATTACTTTCAAGTGAATCAAAGCTTTTGTCAAAGCCTTTAAGCCCTTTAAATAGACAAGTAAGCTGTTGTCCTGTGTGAACGCTTTCACACTTTACAGAAGCACTTCTCTGCAGATAGGCAGCACATGTCCTCGACATTCATTCATGTAGTACTTGTCGGGGTGGAGCCTCACCTGTGGGGTAATGCTCCATCACAGGCAGCTCATCTAGCTGCAAGGTGGCATTGCCGCCACTCCTGGTGAAGCGTACAATATGGTACTTCCCGTCGTTCACAAACTTGCTTGTTTCTTTGATAGCGATGTCATCAGTGCCAACATTGAAGATGACACCAATGTTTCCCTTTTCCTACAAGGAAAAAAAAATGTGAAAAACGCTTTTAGAACTTTACGTATTTGGGCCATATTTTAATGATCTTAAGTGCATGGCAAAAGTTCTTTTAGGGTATAGCCAACCCATGCACAGATTGAGATTGCCAAATTTAAAAACAGTCAAATAATACAAAATAGTACATTATACATCATTATACAGTACTGTAATCTCTTAAATGAAAGGGTATATATACAGTGATACCTCAGTACTTGAACTTCTTAAAAGTTGAACCAACCAGTTCGAAAAAAAAAAAATACCTAGAACTCAATCTGCATCTCAGAAGTCGAACCGTGAATGTCAAGCTAAGATAATGAGTCATGCGGCACGTCTCTCAGTGGAAACAAAGGGTAACGCTTCAGTCTCAGCCTCGCATTTTTGCTGTGGTAGCATCGTTTGTTGGTGATTGTGCTTTTTATTGAAAATATCAGGTAATACACTGTTACTTTATATCATTTTGGTAGCCATTGCTCACCAAAAAGTTATGCAATAGTTCCACAAATGTTACAACCTAAAAGTTTGCGATTTACGAACAAATTTATTTATTAACGAATACAGAGTAATAATAAAAATAAACAATGGACCGCATGGCATAGTCTAGTGTTGGCGATGTGTCTGGGTTTATGAAAAAGGTGCCATTGTTTTTTTTTTTACTTTACATATTGTTTGGATACATTTATTTTCTTACTTTACAAATGACTGTTTTGATAAATGTGCTTAGATGTGTTTAGTACAGAATATGCTCTTCTTGTTATATCCTGTTCATTTTGTGTTTATACACATACACACACACACACACACACACACAGATATATATATTTTCCTAGATATACATATATTTCCCCTGTATCTTCACTGCCTCAATATTAGCCCTATAATATTTATCGTTAACTCAGTTTGTTAATCTTCATCTCAAGACCGAGTCAGGGTACATTTCACTAATGTTATACTTTTATAACAGTGTATGTGACAAATAAAAAATCGTGAAATTTTGTTACAACTTACAAACTATTTGTGGAATTCTTAAAACTGTTTTTTTTCCCAGAAAAAACAGTAAACTGCAGACATGGGGTCCCACTGTAATAATTAGGAAATTTTATCCATCATAACAGCAATTAGCTGATGAATATTGTAACTAAGGAGCGGCATGGTGGTGCAGTGGTTAGCACTTTTGCCTCACACCTCTGGGACCCGGGTTTGAGTCTCGCCTGGGTTACATGTGTGTGCGGAGTTTGCATATTCTCCCCATGTCAAGGTGTATGATAAGGCCCTTTGTGTTAGCTTGAGTGTTATGACAACTGTTATATGTTAAGATTCCCACACGTGTTCAGAATACTTTGAGCATTAGGGTTAATGATATTTTGCGTATCACAACTTGTATAAACATCCTAATTTCTGTCATATATCTATACGAGTTTCCTGAATAGTCCTGCATCTAGCATTGTGCTCATGTCAGATTCCAATATGGGCAGCTGTCCAATGGCCACAGCTGATTATTAATGTAAGCTTGATTTGGCTAAACATCCTCCAACCATATGCACTCCCTTCCCTTTGAGCCTGCTCAAATGTGTGCCTAAACAGCGATAAACTGCCTAAAAAAAATCAGCCCTGACTTGTGGTCAGTCAGCTCAATTGTGTGATATCCACAGATACAAGACACCTGCAAAGCAGAGACAAATCCAACGAGTAGAGAGGCACCTACAGAGAGTAGACACACCCACCGAGTAGAGATGCACCCACAGAGAGTAGACACACCCACCGAGTAGAGAGGCACCCACAGAGAGTAGACATACCCACCGAGTAGAGAGGCACCCACAGAGAGTAGACACACCCACCGAGTAGAGAGGCACCCACAGAGAGTAGACACATCCACCAAGTAGAGAGGCACCCACAGGGAGTAGGCACATCCACCGAGTAGAGAGGCACCCACAGAGAGTAGACACACCCACCGAGTAGAGATGGATCCACAGAGAGTAGACACACCCACCAAGTAGAGAGGCACCCACAGGGAGTAGACACACCCACCGAGTAGAGATGGATCCACAGAGAGTAGACACACCCACCAAGTAGAGAGAGGCACCCACAGGGAGTAGACACACCCACCGAGTAGAGAGGCACCCACAGAGAGTAGACACATCCACCGAGTAGAGAGGCACCCACAGAGAGTAGACACACCCACCGAGTAGAGAGGCACCCACAGAGAGTAGACACACCCACAGACTATTGTTATTTTTTCTCTTTTCTTTTTATCGCACTGAACAGGAGCAGCACTCCTAGTTTCGTTGTGAACTTAGTAGACACTAACAACAAAGCTTCTATTCCATTCCATTCTATACAGTATAGACATTGTAGAGACACACCCACAGAATAGAGATGCACCTAAGCAGCAGGGGTATGCCAACAGAGTAGACACATGTCCAGAAAGTAGAGACATGCCCACTGAGTAGAGACACACCCACTGAGTAGACACACCCCCACTGAGTAGAGACATGCCCACTGAGTAGTGGCACACCCACAGAAAACACACACAGCTACATAACTGACACACATACTGAGTTCTACTCACACTCTGACATACATACACCGAAAGGCTAAGCTGAGCTGTTTCTGTAGCCAAAATATAAAGTTAATATAAGAGATCTGGCACCTCTGTGGTTTAAGAGTCGTTATACTATATTATTATAAAAATGGAAACAGAGAAACCCGCCTTGCCAGCTCTTTCTCTTGTCCTCACTGAAGGTGGAAAGAGAAATGGCCATGATGCTTCTCCTCTAAACAGTCTTATTTTAAAAATTGGATTTTAGCCCTGATACTGGTCTCATGGTATCACATTTATAAAAAAAACATCCAAATAAACAGTCTAATAACTCCCAGTATGGTCGATATAAGTCAATACCTCAAGCACAATTTGAGGCTTGTTCTACCTGTTTTTCCCTAATGAACTAATGAAACGATTACGCTTTTGCAAGCTGGTACAAAAACAACATGGTCATGTGGGCAATTGATCACCAAAATGACGTGTTGTTATTGGTCTCCAGCTGGCTTTATATTTACATACTAACATTAGAAAAGGCCAGTCAAGCTGACAAGCAGATGAAGAAATGACGTCACTGACAAATGGTCTGCTGATGCTGAGGTCCTGATACAGCCAATCAGCCAACCATTAATATTCACTCGATATCTTGGGTTTCTGTGTGATTTTTATGACTTTTTCTGGAAGAGGATTTGGCAGGTGGCCCCCAACAGTCATGATTGCATGATTGCTATATGACAATAATTACTTTTATCACCTAAATTTATACATTTCTTTTATTTTGTTTATGATGATAAAATAAATCATTCATGTTAGTCACCCATTCATGTTATAATATATGCTTGAAATCCAGTCTGATATTTCAAGAAGTTAACCGCAATGATTCCACTGGGTTTAATTAACTAGGAGAAAATAAAATGTTCACACTTAAGCCATCACACCTAATTATTCTGCAAAAATAATTCTAAAAAGCCTAGGTTTAGCCTCTAGCAGATAAGTACTATATATAGAAAAATCTGTTGAAATATAATTAGAGACATGGGAAATACATGAGAAATACTTGCATTTGATGGAACTGTTTGTTTGATTATACATAAGAGATTCATTCAAAGGATGACACTTTAACACAAGTTTTCATGGCCATGGGAAATAGGAAAAAAAAATTAATTCCTTGATTTGCAAAGAGTTTGGATTCTACTAAGATAAACAGTGTTGATGTCCTGTTCCCATTTGCCAGTCTATAACACACAAAATCATTATACACGAATGCACCTGCACCCAGACACACACACAGATTAGGCATCTGTATCATTGAGGAGATTCTCCATGCATTTATTTGGGCATAACCCTAATCCCAACAATGACAACCCTAACCCCCACACAGCCCTAACTTTAACCATAAGTAACCAAACATAATACAACACATTTGGCGTTTTTAGTTTTTTGATTGGAGTCATAGATTTTTATAAAATTAAATTTCCCCTTGTGGAAACTTAATTTTATAAAAGGAAAACAGCAGGAAAACAGCAGAATCTGTGAATCAGAAGACAGATGACAGTTGACAAGCTTGTGGGCTAAAATTAAATATCTGTCTCATGAATAATGCCAGCTGGCTCCTTCTGCCTTGTCATCACTTGCTACTTCATGTGTTACACTTTTGAACCAGCTTGTAAGGTTTTCCACTTTTTTGACTAATCTAGGTTCCAGACCCACCACTAACCTGTACTTGATAAAATATTACGGAAGATGCATAGTTTGTGATTAAGTATACCAGCATATACAGAGGAATAGAAATTGTCTAAATCCTAAAAGCAATCTGAGAATGTAATCAACTGTTCCTTTCATTCTATATTTTTTTCTCTCCTTGGTAGATAAGTCTTTAAAAATGTCCAGAAAGCTTTCTGAAATCACAAAAGGAAAATGTTGCAACATCCATCCATCCATCCATCCATTTTCCAAACCGCTTGTGCTACTGGGTCGCGGGGGGTCCAGAGCCTATCCCGGAAGCAATGGGCACAAGGCAGGGAACAACCCAGGATGGGGGGCCAGCCCATCGCAGGGCACATTCATACACCATTCACTCACACACGCACACCTAAGAGCAATTTAGCAAGTCCAATTAGCCTCAGCATGTTTTTGGACTGTGGGAGGAAACTGGAGTACCCAGAGGAAACCCCACGACGACATGAGGAGAACATGCAAACTCCACACACATGTAACCCAGGCGGAGACTCAAACCTGGGTCCCACAGGTGTGAGGCAACAGTGCTAACCACTGCACCACCATGCCGCCCCTATGTTGCAACATTCACTTGTAAAATAAGCTGCAATGAGAGCAGCTTCAGTTTATTTAGAATGTTATTGCCACTGTACGTCATGTGTGTCTGATGTATATAGGTTCTAAGTCTAATACTTTAGCTCCGTTGATATGAAAGGTTCATATAAATATTCTACACACTCTCTGGGGGTGTATAAATTTAAAGGGGGTGAGAGGTGTCAGTACAGGCATAAAAGACAGGCAATGTGCATCTGTGGTTTGCACAGTTGTGTATTTTATGAGTATGAGCAGGGGGGGGCAATGTGTGTGCTTCTGGGGAGTACTAAGCTAGTAACTAAGTAGGATGCTTCTTTGTGATGAGTTGTGCTGTAACAGCTTATCACAAATCTTTGTTCTTTAGAAGCTGGCTGATTAGCACATTTTCTTACGACTTCTCATACTGTTACTACAACTGGTACTACTGGTTTCCAATTAGATTATCAGTGTATGTAAAGAATAAGGCATCACAGTATAATGTAGTTAAAATATTTGTTAAAGTATGCGTGATATATGTTAAGTCTGTGCCAGCTAGCCATTCCACTTTGATCTGAATTTCCAGAGATACTCATACTTTTGTGCAGAATGTTTGCCTGTTGGGGTGTAATTTTTTCATTTAATATTTATTATTGGCTGCCGTACTTTTTAAGTGAATTTGGTATTATAGTCCGCAGCAGACACCCAAGTAAGAATTCCATTGTACTAGGTATACATGATGCTAAAATACCTTGACTGAACATGTAGTTGTTATCACCATCCCCAGCACCATGTCTATCCCCATCACCATGTGTGCTCAGACTCACGATGTGCAGCTGCAGGAAGTCCCCCAGGCCCGATGAGCTCTCCACACGCATCAGAACCGCTTCCTTCACCTGCGTGCTGAAGCCCATTGCCAGCCGATCAGAACGAGTGCTGGGTCGCTCGTTGGGTGGCCAGGTGTACACGATCACCCCACCATCACGTCCAAAAATGTATGTTGTTCCCACTGCAGAAAAAAAGATCAAGCAGAGATTTCTTATGATCTATTCATAAGGATCCTGAGGGCAGCCCACATGGGTTTCTGTGTGAGAACAAATGTGAGTATGTTTGTAAATGGGTGTGTGCTTGTTATGTTCTCTATGTGTGCATATTTACTGTGCTCTGCATCAACATTCAAAGGAACTTCACTGCGTACTGAAATTGTAAGATACAATGCAATATATTAACAAATATATTCCTATTGATGGGAAACTAGTGCTTATATTTTCCATCCATCCATCCATTTTCGAAACCACTTATCCTACTACTGGGTCGTGGGGGGTCCAGAGCCTATCCCGGAAGCAATGGGCACGAGGCAGGGAACAACCCAGG
>JAODJX010000043.1:58692-73744 GCA_026776945.1 Isichthys henryi
GCATGTTAGCATTTCTGCGTGTTTATGTTTACAAAGGTACATGTGATTGTATGTATCCATGCATGTTAGCATTTCTGTGTGTTTATGTTTACAAAGGTACATGTGATTGTATGAATCCATGCATGTTAGCATTTCTGTGTGTTTATGTTTACAAAGGTACATGTGATTGTATGTATCCATGCATGTTAGCATTTCTGTGTGTGCACCGCTGTGTGCTTTGGACATATGGATGCTCAGGTGTTTGAGTATATATGGTTTTGCATATGTATATGTGCACAGAAACATTGGCATAGTTCTAAAAAATCAAAATGCACATGGCCAACTAGACAGAGCGATGCAGGATAACAACACAGCCAACACTAACTGCACTCTCCATGTGCCTTTGTTAGCCCAGCGGAACAGCAGGCGAGTAATTCTAAATGACACTGCTGTGAACTTTTCTTGGAAGGAACATAGTCTTTCTTTACACAAAGCCAAGAATCATGCATGGATATTCAGCTTCACCCTCATGCTCATGTTTAGCCTCTACATTTATTTTATTAAATATGAGGATGTAACTGGCTTTGATGTGCAAATAGCACCCTAAAGCATCCTGAACAAAGAGCATCAAGCTGGACAGGATAACTTGACAGATTATCCCAATTAGTCAGCAGCTAATGACTGGTCTGCTTTGACTCTGAATACTGTATCTACTGTCCATGCTACAGTACTTATAATTATTTAAGGTTAAATTTTACATTTAAAATTTGCTCAGTTTATATATTGAGCAATGCTCATTTATGTATCTGGATAAAAATGCTTGTAGGAGAGTGTCTTTAAATCCAACATAAATCCAACAGAATCCAATGATGCCCAATTGGCATAAATATCCCCTGGTAAGTAGTCTAGTCTAGAATGACAAATCAGACTTGACAGTTAAAAAGATTAAAATTTTACCTTTATCTAGGTGTGTTTTTAAGGGTTTTAGAGCTACAAACCAAACTGAAGCTAAATTCAGAAAATAAAAGTTAGCAGTTGTCATGAGCTTGCACTAATTTTTCTGCTAGCTGTGCCCTAGTCTACTCAAAGGAGGGATGAATGTTGCGGTATAAAAGCACAAGATTAACAATTTCCTCAGTTTGGCTGGTAGAATGTGCACATTTGAATTAAGCATTTCACATGTTCAGTAGACTGAGTTTTTTTTTAAGTGCTGTTATATATGTATATCTGAGCCCAGTAGGAAAGTTGGTCCCAAAAGCTAGTGGTCAGGTCAGGTTGGGAATCATGCGCTGATGCAGCATCCTGCTGCTCTGCACCTCATTATAAAGAGCCCTACCTCTTATCAAAGGCAGCTTCTTCCCTGATAAGCATCCTGCTGCTCTGCACCTCATTATAAAGAGTCCTACCTCTTATCAAAGGCAGCTTCTTCCCTGATAAGCATCCTTCTGCTCTGCACCTCATTATAAAGAGTCCTACCTCTTATCAAAGGCAGCTTCTTCCCTGATAAGCATCCTGCTGCTCTGAACCTCATTATAAAGAGCCCTACCTCTTATCAAAGGCAGCTTCTTCCCTGATAAGCATCCTGCTGCTCTGCCCCTCATTATAAAGAGCCCCGCTTCTTATCAAAGGCAGCTTCTTCCCTGATAAGCATCCTGCTGCTCTGTACCTCATTATAAAGAGCCGTACCTCTTATCAAAGGCAGCTTCTTCCCTCATAACCATCCTGCTGCTCTGCACCTCATTATAAAGAGCCCTACCTCTTATCAAAGGCAGCTTCTTCCCTCATAAGCATCCTGCTGCTCTGCACTTCAGTATAAAGAGCCCCGCCTCTTTTCAAAAACAGCTTCTTACCTCATAAGCATCCTGCTGCTCTGCACCTCATTATGAAGAGCCCCGCCTCTTATCAAAGGCAGCTTCTTCCCTGATAAGCATCCTGCTGCTCTGCACCTCATTATAAAGAGCCCTACCTCTTATCAAAGGCAGCTTTTTCCCTGATAAGCATCCTGCTGCTCTGCACCTCATTATAAAGAGCCCTACCTCTTATCAAAGGCAGCTTCTTCCCTCATAAGCATCCTGCTGCTCTGCACTTCAGTATAAAGAGCCCCGCCTCTTTTCAAAAACAGCTTCTTACCTCATAAGCATCCTGCTGCTCTGCACCTCATTATGAAGAGCCCCGCCTCTTATCAAAGGCAGCTTCTTCCCTGATAAGCATCCTGCTACTCTGCACTTCAGTATAAAGAGCCCCGCCTCTTATCAAAGACAGCTTCTTCCCTGATAAACATCCTGCTGCTCTGAACCTCATTATAAAGAGCCCCGCTTCTTATCAAAGGCAGCTTCATCCTTTATAAGCATCCTGCTGCTCTGCACCTCATTAGAATAAGTTCCACCTCTTTTCAAAGGCAGCTTCTTACCTCATAAGTGTCCTACTGCTCTGTACATCATTAGAAATTCCAGCAGTCTTTTCACATACATGCTGAAGTCATTCTGTCCTATCTAGTTACAATCCTCTTTCACTCCACTATGAGACAGAATGGTCACCAGGAACACCTTTGTCTGTGTTTTCTATATTTTTGTCCAGAAGAAACTGGGCTACAGCCTAAGTTGATGTGAATATATGGATCTATTGTTTTCTAAATGGACAGACAGCAGAAACCACTGCCTTAAGTGTTGAACGGATGCTGTGTTTGTATACTGAGAATCTCCAGGTCTTATTTATTTAGTCTTTCCCATGCACCCACTGTCAATTTCATCCCCATAATTTACATTTATGCTTGCAATATATTTATGCAGAAGCAATTTCACAAGCATACAGCAGTCAAAGACATAATTAGGCATAAATGCAGCTAGGCTGAGATTCCAATGGGAGAACTGGAACAAGTGCAAGCTAGCACTGGATCAGTACCTGCATGCACTGCGAAACAAGAAGAACCTGATTAATGATTTATTCAATCAAAGGACAAAGAATAGCATTCAGGTCATGCAGCAGACCAGGTGATGGACCAGAGGTCATTGGCTAGAGAGCTACAGAAGTGCTTCCTGAACAGCATGGTGCCTGCCTGCTCTGTCCCAGACCAGCACACACAGGGTCACAGGCATTCCTGGAGATCAGGGTTGTCCTAGAATCTTGAGACATCAGGGGTTGAGCCCAGAGGCCTAATCTGTCCGAGGATCATAATCATGCTTCTTCATCCTGCCTCTTCATTCTGCTTCTTCATTCTCTTATTCTTCCTGCCCCTTCACCCTTTCTCTTCACTCTGCTCTTCATCCTCTCATTCAACCTGCCCCTTTCTCTTGCTTCTTTATCCTCCCTTTCATCCTCCACTTCATCCTGCTTCTTCATTTTGCATTTCATTCTGCCTCTTCATCCTTATTCTTCATCCTCCCCTTCATTTTGCCTCTTCATCCTGCATCTTCATTCTGCCTCTTCTTCGCCCCCTCCATCCTACTTCTTCATCCTGATTCTTCATCCTCCCAAGACTCTCAGTCATGCTGGCAGCAAAAAGCTCTAATGGTGCTTCCGCGCTCCAGCTTAGTAATGCTGTGCTACATGAAATCAGCTGTGCCAGCAAGGAATCAGTAAACTCTGCAGCAGTAAATCTGTAGTCCTGCAAACCACCACCATTAGGCACCATTAAAGAATTAAAGCCTGCCAAGTGTATTTGTGTAATTGTGTAACAAGGTCTGTGGCCAATTGCGCATATCTATGTGATTACATGATGAGGAACCATATAATCAATATTTATGTGGTATCGATATTTGTGCTGAGAGGGAATGTGATTTGGCTGTAATGACTACCAACTGCACTGAGCACCAACTGCCTCCAACGTGCCTAATTTTTTATCGCGTGTTACATGAGCTCCTCCCAGTGGGAACATTTGATAGGTGCACATTCTGAGAATACTATTGCACCGTGTCTTTTGAAACATTCAGCTCTCACTGGAAATATCTAAATTCACTGTCATACTGTAGCATTTATTTTTCTGCCATATTTTTTTTCTTCTGAAAGTTCATATTAAAATTGGTATACAAAGCCTCTGAGGTTGTATACAATCCACACAATGTTTATTCAAATATGTGAGGAAGATTTACTGATGCTATCTAAGCATTTGACCTTCAGGAACTGGGTCTGCCCTCTTTGGGGTGGTATTTACGCCTCCCAGTGATAGCTGTCAGCTCGCTGGTGCAAAAGGAAAACACCAACTCAGTCAATAAAATCCCAAAGAGCTTGTAACACAGCAAGTTAATAAAAGATTACATGTAATTCTGTGATCTTTTGTTGTACTGATGAAAATCTAAGAAAGGAAACAGAATGATCTCTGGAACATCAATTTTAATTTAGTATTTGTCACGAGGGAATATCTTGCAGCATGGAGGCAGCAAAGTGGAAGCAATGAGCAAGTGCTGAAGAAACAATAACAGCAAAATAAAAGTAATAAATAGTGTTGAATAGAAGGCAGTGGGACAGCTTATGAGGAGTCAATACGACAGCAATGATGGAGAAGAAAGGGTGGAGTACAAAGAGGTTGCTGATGAAACAGAAAGGTGGGGACAAAAAGACAATGATGGAACAGTGTGGTGGAGACAAAAAGGACGATGATGGAACAGAAATGTGGAGACAAAAGCACGATGATGGAACAGAGCGGTGGAGATAATGAAGACAACGGTGGAACAAAAATGTGGAGACAAAGAGGACAATGATAGAACAGAGCAGTAAAGACAAAGAGGACGATGATGGAAGAGAAAGGTGATGGCACAGAGAGGTGGAGACACAGGGAAATGATGCAACTGAGAGGAGGAGACAAAGATTACAATAATAAAACAGAAAGGTGGAGACAAAGAGGATAATGATGGAGCAGACTGGTGGACACAAAGAGGACAATGATGGCATAGAGGTGTGGAGACAAAGAGGACAGTAATGGCATAGAGAGGTGGAGACAGAATGGATGATGAAGGAATAGAAAGGTGTAGACAAAGAGAATAATGCATGAGATGGAAGAAAGTCATATCGAGGTTATCAACATCAAGGCACCATGCTGGTATCCATCAATGAATCACATCAACAGTCCAGGCAGATATATTTTTACAATAGGGCCGCCTAGGTTAAAAGTGGCTTTGATCTAGTACATTCTGCATGTGACTGAGCCATAGGTTCAAGACATAAGAAAGAGCAGAAGTCTGAGGAAATGGGATTAGTGAATGGGAAATCCAGAGCTCACCATCATTGCAGAAGGGTCCCCCAAAGGAGGTCATGCTGCAGTCGCAGCTGAAGCCCTCCCACTGCTGCAGACACACACCCTGGTTGGAGCAGGAGTCCTCCTGGCAGGTGGTGCTTGGGCCTATCCGGGAAACACAGGGCAGGGTCACTGACAGTTTCACTCAGCCTGCCGACTGTTCCTCAGCCCCAAAGCTGCATACTCTGTGCAGGGAGCTTCCGTTTGCTCACCTGCTCTCTGACATCCAAAAGCACACATTGCAAAACATCCTTCAAGACATGGCAACGGATGAAAAAATAAATCATGGAATATAAGGGCCCTTTTATAATCGTGCTAATACATAGTCCTACAGATCAGCAAGAGATTACTAAATAAAAAAGTTAGCACTGAAGTACTAGTCTAGTAGTAGTTTGCTGTCATCTACAAGTTAATACTAATATTTATGACAAAATGTTACCTTAAATATATTGATTAGCAATGCACCGCTCTACTGGACAGCTTCAGTCTATGAATAAATGAACCTCAACTTTTCAACAATAACACTGGGCATTCATTTCATGCAATGGTCAAATACAAAGACAAGTATTCATGATAAAGAAAAAAACATGCGTTTAAAATGAGAGATGAGAAGGGAGCATGAGCAGAACACAACCTGTGATGTTCAAATAATTAAAGCAGTAAGGCACAGTGAAGCAGAATTTCAGACTGGCAACCCCATAGCCAGACAGACAAAACGCCTCTCAATCATTTGCTTTGCTGCACAGGGCTTATCCAATCATTATGCAAACATTGTGATTGACAGGAAAACAGGGAGGGGCTTCAGACTTTGGTGAAACAATCAGGTCTATCTACCTTGCAAGTCAGCTTTCATCAATGCAACTGTTGTAGGCCAACACCAAAGAAAAGCAAAATATATAAAATGTTAGTAAGAGCACTGAAATGGCAGTGGAGGAAACACACAGACAGACAAGTACCGCCACTGAAAAGGAGATAAAGGGATCACATAAACAAATGAATGGGATGACAGCTTCCAGAAAGTCAGAGTCACGTGATATGCATGTAATAATACACGTATGAGAATATACTTCTAAAATATCAACAAAATGGTCAGACACACAAAGCTGCTAGTTTCCCATTTTCATATAGTATGGACAAGCCACAGTCCCACATTAAAAATGGCAGATAGCTATCCAGATAAAATGAAAGCCAGTGGATTTGCACAAGGGGCCAAGAGACAGCTGTGGCATATAATTACATTTTATGTTTTGCTTCCGTAGCATTATTCACCTTTTGATTTTATTGGCTTACTGAACTGATTAGTTCAGTAAAATTGTTGTTCTCCCTGCTGATTCCAGAATGACAGTGTTCCAGCTCCTTAACTAAATGACATCTATTACTCCTTGCTAAGTATCTACATTACTGAACCGATTTTAACAATGAAGGATGTTTTTTATAAGCACAAATGAAAATTTATTTTGAAGGGGACAATGAAATAACTGTAAATTCACGCTTCATGAAAACAGCATTGATGTTAGCCTGTATTGCCCCTCTTGCTGTCTTCCACTCCCAGACCCTCTACGCTGGTCTCACTTCATCCAGGTACTGCCCAAGGCACACCCTCTCTGTTGCCCAAGCCAATGCTCATCCCACACGCCAACAGCACACCTGCAATTACCCAAAATGCATCACTCAGTACCAAACACACCACAGATGGTGGCCCACCTCACCTTCACATCCACGCTCCACTTGCCCCATGCTGGTCAGGGCATCTGACAGCAGGTCTGGGAGACGCCCGTTCAAGTCCAGTGAGGCCAGGCAGCCCTGGAACCCCTCCCTTGCATGCACCAGCTTGGGGAGGTCCCTGTACATGTCTTTAGCCACACCCCCTACGTACAGGTCACCTGAGGGGTGGGGTGGAGTTACAGCAATATCAATCATCATGGCCCTTTGGCTGTCTTTAAAGATGGATCACACCAATCCCACATAACATTCAACTACATAACATTCAATTGCCGGATATCAATCATAGTTTGCATTATAATTCTCAAATCTGAAGGAAAAGTGAATAGGATGAACCTAAGAAAACAAATATTTCAGGATTGAAAAACCCAAATCTAAAAAACAAGATGTCTGCTCTTTAGATGCATTCATACAACATGGCTCTTCAAATCAGTATGCAAATCACATGACTGACAGCAGTGTTCCAAGGCTACACCAACAATGGACAGGTTCCTTGGAGGATGTGAAGGTCTATCCTACCTTTCAGATCCAAATTCTTGGCACCTGCAGTGGTCTGGGTGGTGACCTTGGTGTCAATTTTAACTGTGTGAAGGTTGTTGGTGTCCCGGGAGATCATCACATTGTGCCACTGGTTATCATTTAGGGGCTTGTTGGAATTGCCTTTGATCAGATTGGCCCCATTGCCAAGGTCCCACACATAATGCAGATACCTGCAGGCAAGAGTGCAGTGGCACGTCACATTGGCAGGCTTTTGTACATTAAAACCTTCTCCCAAACTTCTCTTCCCATGTATGACCTACCCCTTGACCAGTTCCACCACAATGAAGTCATTCCCATCACCGCTGTTGTAGAGAATAAGCCCATCAGGTGAGGTGGTCTTAAACTGGAAGAAAAGATGCATGGTGTAATATGCCTGCAGTGTGCTGAGCGTGACGAAGCTGGACCGTGACCGGAAGGTCACAGGGTCAGCAATGATGTTCTTAAAGCCAATCATGGCGTTCAACTCGCAGTAGTCAATGTCTCCATTCTTGCAGAGGTCGATGTAGGTCATCCCATTGAAGGAGAGGCCCTGCAGGTGGCCAATAAAATTGGAAGGCACAGCGGGAACAAAGCGCCGTTCCGTCACAATGCCTGTCTCAACATTGTGGAACTCTAGCTGGGTGTGGTCACCAGCCATCTGACCTGGGGAACAGAGAGTTTATGGGGCATCATCAGGATCTCCCAATGCCTCTTTATTATCATAAATAATCAATAAAATTCATTTACACATGTTCTGTAGCTTGCATGACTTACATACCTATATTCAACAAATGAGCACAGCTTTTGCTGCTGAGTGAGGATACAAATCAGGGCCTTGTGATTTTTTTTTGTTAACTCATATAGTGTTTACACAGCTGCAGTTCCAACTGCACGTCAAATATATAATCAACCAACCGCAAACAGCTACACTGGAAGTTGCTGAGACATGCTGATAAAGGTCAGATCAACTGGCCAAAGAAACTTTGCATTTGCAGAAGTGGGTAGAATATGGAAAAATTGTTAATATGTAAGATTTAATTGTTCCCAGTCACTTAAAAATATTAAATTGAGCATGATCATTACTTTTTATCATTTGTAAGGAGCACAATTTCTATAGCACTTAAAAAGTAATAAGTGACCATTATTTGTGCATGAAGGCAGTTGTTAACCACCCCCTGAGAGGTAGCCACCTTCGGAGGATGGAGACTCATCCACAGTCAGTTTGAGGCTCCGCCCCCTCCTCATCACACGAACTGTGTGCCAGTCATCGTCATTGAGGTTGGAACCAGCGAAGATGGTCTCCGGGCCTTTGCCTGAAAGTCCAGACTGTGATTAGCATAACCAATGAGATGCTAGTACACAGGGGTAAAGAGCAGAAAAAGTGCTCTACAGAAGGAACGAATGAAGCCAGAAGAAACAGCAAGAAAAAGAGACACTATATCCTGTCTGTTGTCACTGGGACACTTTTATATGCATTATCAGACTGTGCACATATGAAATAAATACCTTTGTACACTATGCTATCATTTTATATACAGCAGGTCGTCATATTTTACCACAAGATGGAGGCATAGAGCCACAAAGAGACTGTTATGGAAGTGTACTAGAACTAACCTTGTCTTTCACGATGCATATTTGCAGCTCATGGCCAGTAACTTTTCATAAAAATCATTCCCTACTTTCAAAATCAAAACATGGTCCTCACTCTATGCACTGTTACAAGGAATTTATTTTTGCCTGGCAGTACAAACCACATCAGGCAAATGAGAAACTGAGGTTTCTGCATGGTAATTATGATTACTTTGATTTGTGACCCTCACTATCTTTCAGATCAATAAATGTGGTGAGCAGTGAGACAATGGAAGCCTGCACTGAAGATCCACTGGAGAAGAGCAAGTGGTCACCTTTGAACATGTTGAGAACATCCATTTGGAATCACAGAAACAACTACATTTGCAGATGGCAACTCACGGAACACGAATACACGAGCCAAGCCAACTGATTCCATGATTCAAAGCTCTGCTATTTAAAAATATGTAATATAGTATTGAAAAAAACTGAAAATAATAAGAATATTTTTATAGTTTTTATTTAGCACATACTTTTGTCCAAAGTGACCTACAAGTGAGGCAAATAGTGTATTACAAACATATGGCTGTCAAACAGTCAACTAGGTGGCTAGGTAAATGCCCACTTACACGTATAATCAAAACTGGAGCAACAGTTGAATTTCTAGTGTGCAAAATATACCATGTAGCGCGGAACATAGTGCCTAGCAATGTGAATGTTTTTGCCTGCTTTTTAACCTGAATTTTACTCCAATACACTGGTTTCTGATTTATGTTATCCTGAGATACACCAGAAAATGCTGCTGTATTTAAATATCATTTAGAAGTGGCTGTGAGTAAAAGATTCCATATGCATGTATTTCAACAGCTCTACTGAAGTTTACTGCAAAATTGAGTTTTTTTTTTGTAGAATTGGCATCACTTAAAACACTACAGAGGAACCTCCCATCGATTCTACAGTCCATCATAACCCATCTGTAGTGCTGGCTGAAATTCACACGACCTTCTACTGTGCTGGAAACTATGTGGAGCTGAGGGAGAACCTGTAACTGTAACTGTAATTACTTCCCAAAGTTCCTTGCTCGACAGAGATCCCCCCTGCACAACTGTTGACGTTGCTCCAGCACCATTCTCTTTTTGGTAGGGGGGGCATTGGGACAGCCATTAGAGAGACATGGATTCCAGACCAATGCAGCTGCAGACTTCAGTGCCGTATGTTGCTGATGTGTTCACAACCTGAGATCAGCTGAGGTACCCCCGCACAGTAGCAGAGTGACCAGGGGACAGCCAGAGAAGTGATGGATGCACTATACCACTACATGCTTCTTTACGTGATGTTGGAGTTCCCCTCATTTCAGAGCGAGCTTTGTGTGTCCTAGGGGTTTGCAGGGTAGGCCTCAGTACATTTTTAAGATTCTCCTAGTAAGGTTGCTCCCAATACCAACAGAAAACCCCACATACACTGTTTGAATGGGGCTATTTTTCAGCCTAAATAACTCAGCATCATCTATGTATGCATGGCAGATTAGAACGATCTGCTTCTCTTCTTGACAATGTCCCATCCACATATCAGTACTACATGCTTCCTGTATGGAGTCAGCTTTAATTCAATTTGATTTGAAGTGTAACTTTTCCAGAAGCACATGGAAAGATCAAGTATTCAATGCCTTCTGTTGTTGGGCAGTGGGTGCATTATGCAATACACACACACACACACACACACACACACACACACACAGATATTGCTAAAGAAGCAAACAACATACATCACACATCCTGATATGCACAACGTTCCTTCATAACATCCCAAACTGACAGTGATGACCATTTACAAACTTACAAACATGTAACACTCACTGGCCTTCTCTCTCTCTTCCTCTGCTCTGGCAACTTCCCACCTTCATTTTACCTTATTAATAAACATTGTTGTCTTATAACAATGGCTATATGGACCACCATGGCTACATGTGATTCAGAACAATATGTAACATATTGAAGCTAAATTCAGCTGTATTATGAGACCATCAAACTACCATTGCTTTGGCAAAAGACACAGTTATGTATGTGTGTGTGTAAACGTACAGTTTAACAGAAATACCATCAGTAAATTATTAATTAGCTAAAATGATGTTTGTAGGATAGCTTGTTGCTTACTAGGGAAAAGCTAGCTAGTTTTTCTGAACTCTGTCATTCATAGAAAATTTATTGTAAATGATCATTTATGTTTTACTGCTGAAAACTGACTAACAGGTCTGAAGGTCTCCCACCACCAAGGCATTTTCTAATTAAGAAGCAGTACAACTCAAACAGAACCTGTGGGTGAGGCTTCTTCTTATTGTGGATACTCCCATCCCTCTTTATTAGGAAGAAACAGAAAGTGATGCTGGTGCTTTAAATGCCCATTAAGCAGCTCCATCAGAATCACTGCCTTATCTCTTTCCACTACTGTTGTATTTAGTTTTCTGGAAATGTGCTCCTTCTTTAGAACAAGTAACTTTGATGTACTTGGGATTTTCTACACCTGAGACAATAAAAAGCCTACACACCATCTGTGCAATACATCAAAGGCGGCACATTATAATACCAGCAGAATGTTTGTAGGAGGGAAGGGATATCAGACGGGAGGGGGACAGAGATCACAGCACAGTACAGAAGAAATGGAGGACTCACTTACTGGAGGTACAGTTTATCCTGACACAGTCTAGATGGGGAAGAATAGACAAAATGTAAAATCATCCTTCAAGGTTGCACTGCAGACATCCATTAAAAGAGTTTCCACCTCCTGGGGACTGACGTGCGAGCAGGAATCCCAAACAACGTTCCTGGCAAGACGGCACCTGTTCATTTCCTGTTCCCATCAATGCTAAACCGTTCCAAATGAGCTGACACTCTGTCTCTGTGTCTACATGAATAGTCATAAGCAATCAAGCTGTTAAAGAAGAAAGGATTCTGAAATACTGGCAACCATGAATAAAGACTCCATAAACATTTAGACTGATTAATGTCAAAACATAATGAGGAAAGTTCTTTGCTGCTAATGAATATTCATTGACACCTGGAACTCTTGATTTAGCAATGGTAGGATAAAGAATATCAGGCCAGCCAATAGAGTAACTTTTTCGGCATAGACATTATGACACTCCAATTGACTAACAGTCTTCAAATGAGTGTCAGACAGAATTGTGATACATCTGAACGATGAGAAAAGCTTCTGAAAACAATTATGTCTTATCTGAGGGATTATATAAAGGCCATGTTGGAAATGAGATTTTTACACATCTGTTTTTCCTTTTCTGTATGTGTTAACTGCCATTTATAACATTCCTCAGGCAGCTTCAGACTGTGTGTGAAGACCAGTATGGCTAGTAGGTAGCTAATGGTCAGTGAGATTAGTGCATGATGCTCAGTGACATTAGTGCACAATGGACAGTGAGGTTAGTGCCTGGTGTTCAGTGAGATTAGTGAAGGATACTCAGTGAGATTAGTGAATGATGGTCAGTGAATTTAGTGCATGATAGTGAGATTAGTGCACAAAGATCAGTGAAATTAGCGCACGATGATTGGTGAGATTAGCAAATGATGATCCCTGAGATTAGTTTAGGATGATCAGTGCGATTAGTGCACAATGTGCAATGAGATTAGTGAATGATGTTCAATGAGATTAGTGCACGATGGTCAGTAAGATTTGTGCACGATGGTCAGTGAGATGAATGCACAATAATTTGTGAGATAAGTGCATGTTAGTGAGATTAGTGCATGGTGCTTGATGCTCACTGAGATTAGTGCATGATAACTAATGAGATGAGTGGACGATAGTCAGTAAGATGAGTGCTGGATGGTCATTGAGATTAGAGCGTGATGCTCAGTGAGATTAGTGCACAATGTTCAATGAGATTAGTGCATAATGCTCACGGAGATTAGTGCATGATAACCAATGAGATGAGTGCATGATGATCAGTGAGATGAGTGCATGATGATCAGTGGGATTAGTGCATGATAACCAATGAGATGAGTGCATGATGATCAGTGGGATTAGTGCAAGGACACTCAGTGAGATGAGTGCACTATAGTCAGAGAGATTACTGTACAATGCTCAGTGAGTTTAGTGCACGATGCTCATTCAGATTAGTACGCAAGGGTCAGTGAAATTAGTACACAATAGTCAGCAAGATTAATGCATGATGCTCAGTGAGATTTGAGCATGATGCTCAGCGGAATTAAACAGTGATGACCAGTGTCTGTAGTGAGCTGGGGTTCAGCACAGTTTTGAATGAACCAATAACTAACCCCACCCCCCACTCGCACGTTGTCAACCACAGGGGAAAAGTGGTCGCAAACAGCCAGAGATCAACGCAAGTGTATCCCCACAAGGAATGCCATCCTCTCAGAGGTGTGTAAAGTGTGAGTGTGTGTCTGTAGCATGCATGTTCATCTATGCATGAGTCAGTTTGTGTGCATGTCTGTATGAGGAATCAGGCACTCCCAGTAAGGGCACTGCATGCTCATCTGGCAGTGAGCGATGGGCCGCAGGCTCTGCCCACTGAAGGCTTGTACACCCAGGTCCTCACCCAGGTGTCTAGCATGTACCTAGCATGATGCTGACACAGTCATTCAGTGTCTATCACAGTCGTGGCACAGTAATTCAGTACCTAGTGTGCTGTCAGCACAGTCATTCAGTACCTAACATGGTGTCGGAACAGTCATTTAGTACCTAGCATGCTGTCGGCACAGTCATTCAGTATCTAGCATGATGTTAACACCGTCATTCAGTACCTAGCATGATGTTAACACCGTCATTCAGTACCTAGCATGATGTTAACACTGTCATTCAGTACCTAGCATGATGTTAACATGGCCATTCAGTACCTATCATGGTCCTGGGACAATCAATCAGTACCCAGCATGGTGCTGGAACAGTCATTCAGTACTTAACATGGTGTCGGCACAGTCATAATGTTTTCTTTTGTGTTTCAGACACAAGAAAGATTTGCATAATCTGTAAGGTGGCTGTTTCATATCTATTATATGAGGAATATCTGTATTGATTCAGTGCAGTCTATGGACCCAGGAAGTCATGACCCAGCCATTCCTTAACTCTCTGCCAATCAGTTACACTGAGCCAGCCGTTCCCTACCCCTCTGACTATCAGTTACCCTGAGCCAGCCATTCCCTAACCCTCTGACTGTCAGCTACTCTGAACCAGCCATTCCCTAACCCTCTGACTGTCAGTTACCCTGAGCCAGCCATTCCCTAACCCTCTGACTGTCAGTTACCCTGAATCAGCCATTCCCTAACCTTCTGACTGTCAGTTACTCTGAGCCAGCCATTCCCTAACCATCTGACTATCAGTTACCCAGAGCCAGCCATTTCCTAACCCTCTGACTATCAGTTACCCTGAGCCATCCATTCCCTGACCATCTGACTGTCAGTTACCCTGAGCCATCCATTCCCTAACCTTCTGACTGTCAGTTACCCTGAGCCAGCTATTCCCTAACCCACTGGCTGTCAGTTACCCTGACCCAGCCATTCCCTAACCCTCTGACTGTCAGTTACCCTGAGCAAGCCTCTGACTGGCTTTGACTATCAGCTACTCTGAGCCAGCCATTCCCTAACCATATGACTGTCAGCTACCCTGAGCCAGCCATTCCCTAACCCTCTGACTGTCCATTAGCCTCTCCACCATAAATCATCACAACATCATATTCATCATAATCTATGAATCCAACAAAATCTTTGCCATTGAATAGCAACATGTGTTCACAGTCATATTGTATGTATATAAAGTGGGCTGTAGTGTACCAGCATGACCATGGGAGGGTGGTACCTAGGTTGACCGTAAGGCGAACGCGGCCAGCATCCAGCTCCAGGCGCAGGGTGTCGGCTGAGTTTCTGGATGTAGTAGCAACCAGCAGGCCATAGGCCCTCTGTGAGCGGAAACGGAGCGATACATCCTCTGCTTCTGTGTGCATGGCCACCGGCAACTGGATCTTCATAAACTTACTACCATCGTAGCTCAGAATGGTGGCATCTGGTG
>JAODJX010000043.1:85394-97096 GCA_026776945.1 Isichthys henryi
TATAATGTAATGTGGACAATAAACTAGCCTCACCATTATATAATGTAATGTGGACAATAAACTAGCCTCACCATTATATAATGTAATGTGGACAATAAACTAGCCTCACCATTATATAATGTAATGTGGACAATAAACTAGCCTCGCCGTTATATAATGTAATGTGGACAATAAACTAGCCTCGCCGTTATATAATGTAATGTGGACAATAAACTAGCCTCACCATTATATAATGTAATGTGGACAATAAACTAGCCTTGCCATTATTCCATACATATGGCATATTTGTTATCCTTGTATGTTTTTCTTTTAGTTGCTAGTTTCCTCTAGAAGGCACCACTTCTTAAATAATATAGAGGAGAGGATGTGACATTAAATGTGACTCCTTACTGGAAAACACATTATTTAGTATTTGTTTAATGTAAAGCATTAATCCCCACATGTTTTTATATGTACATACAGTCGGTGTGGTTTTGTCTGTCAAGGTGCGGCCCTCCTGCCATTGCCGTTTTTGGCTGTTACCTGACGTAAATTCCTGGTTACTTTGACATCGTGCCATTCATTGTCATTAAATTTGCCGTTGACTGGCTCCACCAGGGCCTCAAAGGCTCCAGAGCCCAGGTTGATGACAAGGGAAACCGCACCATTCTTCAGTGCCAGGTTGACGTAGTCGGCCGACTTGCCAGTGTGGAGCATGAGACCATTACGTTGCAGCGTACGAAAGGACAACGTGATCTCATCACTGCTACTCTGGATTGGGTTCAATGACAGGTCATAACGGAAGAACTCCGATCCTTTGAATGTCGCTACATATTCCTCTTTTCCTGCAAGGGAAAGGAGATGGAAAGGGAGAGAGAAGAAAAATGTGTAAATAAGTCAGACAACAATCCCAATTATACATTCACTGTTTCTGTCTGCTAATGGAGTCTGAATCAGAAAGGATGACCCAGTGTCAATGTGCAACATAAGAGAGAACATTTTGGTGTGAGGAATAATACATCGTTGTAGAAATCAGAGATGCCATACTGCTCCTTCCGGGTCAGTCATTCAGAGGTTCTGATCTGTCATACGCTAGTCAAGCCTGCTTCTCAGACCATTTGTTTTTCTGGATAAGCCTAGAACACAATACACCAGCTTCTTGGAGATATGAAGAATTTGCTGTGAGATTCTATAGAATTTTCAACAACTTCATTATACATTTTATATCATCACTTTTTATGATTATTTATAAAATTAACAAATAAATACAAACACACAAAGCACAAAAACTGTTTTAATCACTACATAAAAACAGAGGCAGTACTCAGATTGATATACCTGACTCATCTGTACTAAGCTCAGCCTGTTAAAAAAACATGTCTTTTTCACACAGGTCAGAAGTGCAGCCATAATGTCACAGGACCAGATGGAGAGACCAGGTGCCAAGGACTGGCGTAAAAAGCAGAGATACTGAGCTTATGAAGGAGGCTTCTTGGATCCCTCCCATAGTAAGCTTATTAGCTCCTGCACCTCCACTGTGATGGACTCATTTGCTGAGTCACATTTGCCCCCCACCCAACTCCGTAGGAACATTTTAATATATTTTTGAATACCACGCAAAAGAACGAAGCTCCACAGAAACACGCAGCAAATGTTCAATTAAGATTTAACCTATATTTCCATTATATTAATAATCTGTTTGGATTGATATCAAACATAAATGTTTTATAATTGCATGTAACTGTCCCTCTGCTTTGTGTGAGGTCATCGTGGAGGCTATCATTTCAAGGAATGAATCAGCTAGTTTCCATCAGCTTCCTGTTGCCTTCTGGTGACCATATAGATGGCATTACTGCAGAAAAATAGTCTTCTTTCTGTGTGGATCTTCAGGCTTCCATTGCGATGACTGAAGCCATCCACCTTTTCAATCGTATTTCTCCTTTACCTTCAGCTTTTCAAAGTGTTACGATCTTTTCCAAACTTATGAGTCTTCTTATAAAATTTGCAAAATAAGATAAATCAGATCATTTGCACTTGAAGCCAATGGTCAGACTTAAATGGATTTAGAATCCACTTGTTTGTTCTCCTTGTAGTCCATGGTGTCCTTAAAAGTTCATCAACATCAAAATTCAAAGGCAACAATATTCCTCATGATCTGTTTATTCATATTTACAGCAATTCAGATTTACAAAATTAATTTGTTCTTGGAGATATGTGCAAGTCTACAATGTATTTCCAGACTGCTGGACCCACTGTTGTTGATAATTGCTCCAAGGAAGCGAAAGCTGTCTGTAACCTCTAAGTATTCACCATTATTACTGTGCTAAGGTTAGCTGCCATTCCCAAAGTCACAACATAATACATAATACTACTGATTCCTACTACTTTCTGCATTTCTTTTTCTCTCTCCTGCTGTCTGTACCTCTTCCTCTCAATTCAGATTTTTCCATTCACCCTTTTCATGTCATTTCTGTTTATGTACATGTGTGTGTCTGTGTCTGTCTGTTGAAATCTGACCAATGAATGTTGAGAAGGGGAATATATATGGTAATATATTGGGAACAAACATGGTGGAGGCGTCCACAGTGACGTCAATAATTATTACTGTTATTGTGCTCATTGCTGCTATTATTATTATTATTTATTTTATTTTTTTAACCACTATTACTGCATCCCTCATTTACTGGAATCTTCTCACAAAAATAGCAATGAGATATCAAATGCTAACTTAATCATATCAATGAATCCAATAAAATTTATAACCTGGAACATTCGTGGAGTTAGTTCAGCAAACACACTTAACAGAATCCAAAATTCTAAAATTGAAAACCCCACAATTTAGCCAAATATATTAATCAACTTATAATTCTACGACACGTGGCGTATAAATTTTGATAACCAAAAGAATTAGATTAACCCATAGCAATACAATCACGGACTTGGGCGATATGTCATTATTAACTCCACACTCAACAAGAACTTCACTATTGCAAACCTATATGGACCCAGTTCTGACGACCCCGCTTTCTTCCACACATTTTTCCAGTGAATATCCAATTTATCAAACTCTACAATAGTAATCGGGGGTGACTTTAACATGGTTATAAAGTCCACTTTAGACAGATCATCCACTACTGTTAATCCTAGAAACTGGCACTACACGCAAATATTAAAACAGTATATAGGTTAGTTTGGCCTTGGCGATAGGTGGTGATTAAGACTCCTAATACCAGACAATACTCACCCCATCAATCATATTCCCATACTGATTTTATCCTTACTAGGAACCCAGTTATATCCGATATCCTAGAACCCAAAATTCATCCCATTATAATCAGTGATCATGCTCCCGTTTCAATAAATCTAAACATCAACCAATCCAAACAACCCATTGGTCCATGGAGATATAATGTATCTCTGCTTAATGACCCCGACTTTAACACATTCTTCATAAAAGGGTGGACATCCTTCATGGAATTAAATGACTCTCCTGAAATCACATCCGCACTTTACAGGGAACAACCCAGGATGGGGCGCCGACCTTTCGCGGGGCACAAGGCAGGGAACAACCCAGGATGGGGCGCCGACCCTTCGCGGGGCACAAGGCAGGGAACAACCCAGGATGGGGCTCCGACCCTTCGCGGGGCACAAGGCAGGGAACAACCCAGGATGGGGCGCCGATCCCTCGTGGGGCACAAGGCAGGGAACAACCCAGAATGGGGCGCCGACCCTTCGCGGGGCACAAGGCAGGGAACAACCCAGGATGGCGCTCCGACCCTTCGCGGGACACAAGGCAGGGAACAACCCAGGATGGGGGGCCGACCCTTCGCGGGGCACAAGGCAGGGAACAACCCAGGATAGGGCGCCAACCCTTCGCGGGGCACAAAGCAGGGAACAACCCAGGATGGGGCGCCGACCCTTCGTGGGGCACACTCACACACACACATGGATTATGTCACGTATATTAATAACAACAATTAGTTAACCATGAACATCAACAGAGAATTACGTTACATTCCTAATGTTCCTTTAAACTGTAAAATCAATCTAAGTTAATGTTAGCTAGTTAATTACACCTTTGTCTCCCTTCACTCCTGTCTGTCTTTCTCTCTCCGTCATTTGGTGCATAGATCATAGATATGCGATAGGTCAGGTGTGTGTCTCACTTTCCTGTATCCTTCATTTAAAGCTGAAAGCCCTTGCAGAGTTGTGCCATTGCTGATGTTTCATTAAGGTCTGAAGTGGCCCCATTGCAAAACGTATATATCAGAAACACTGAGATAGTAATAATCAATAAAGTACCCAGGCTGAGCTCATTTATTCTGCTCCGTCTCACACATACAGCTCTAAAGTTGTTACCATGGCAACATCCGCCAACAGCTCTGTCAATCATGAGGCCTGAAGGGTTTCCTTCATCACAAATAATCTGTTGTGTAGTATACGTCTGCTAATTGTTGGTCGTCAAACTAATCGATAGCATAAAAACACCAGAAAATGTTCACATGATTTTCTGCATCTTTTCTTTTCCATAAAGAAAAGAAAAATATGACAAAAAAACATATTAAAAGAAGCATTTACTGTTATGTATCCTACTCAAATGTATGCTTGCGGGTTGAGTCACCATTCGGCTGCAGGTGTGCAAATGGCTGATGCTGCGCTGTACACATATGGTGCCAGGGACTGCATCCTGCAGTCTGATGTGGGAGACTGCAGAATTAGCACTGGCCAGTTCAAAGCTGCCCTTCTGCAGGCTACCTGTACAAGGCAGGGATCTCCTGGTAGGGCCCCCTGTGAGTGGTCATCATCTTCAGGGAGCAAACAGGGGTGGGCCAGTGCTGCAGGTACTATATTGATGTGCCTCTGATGTAATCCGTCCATCCCTCTTCCAACCACTCAAGGGCATCCTGAAGTTTTTCCTACTGTAGGTAGTATGGGGCAGAAGACTGGGGTAGATCCTGCATGAGATGCCTGTCCACTGTAGAGACAATGTTGTCCTAACTGCTTGTCTTTGGACCGCAAGAATAAACCCATACAACATTAGCAGAACATGCAAACCAGCAGACCCAACCCTGAAGGTACGAGATAACAGTATTACCCACTATAGTCGATGTACCGCCCTATCTTGTACAGAGTAATCCAGAAAAAATCCCACTGTAAATATTTGTCCATTTCAATGGAAATTTGTTTATTGTGGAACATATCCTGGGGCATTTTTCTCTGGTGGTGAGAAGAAAATATGCACTGAAATCCATGGAGAAAACGGCAGGGTGAAGGACGCCGTCATAGTCCTTGAAAATGGGAAATCTAATAAAACTCATTTTTACATTTGCCTACAGACAGTGAATGGAAAATTAAGGTTTGGGGAAAAAATGGGGAAAATTTATAGAAGAGCTGTCAAAGTTACAATATAATTTTTTAATCCTGTTAACGCACACTCCCACAGCCTAGCATGGAGCCCTGTTTAGGGTCAGGACAAAGCCTTTACTGAGTTTTCTGCTGCACATTGTTCATCTGCTCCCATCATGTTTACTGAGCTCTTGCAGTTACCGTAGTCATTTCCGTATATTTCTGACCGGAAGTGTGATTTGGACAACACATGCGCAAGAAGACTCATTTTAAACGTACACATTTCCTAGTTACACCACTCCATGCCCAACTCCATATTAAGCCACGCCCTCAGGCGAACCTCCACCTCAAGCCCGACCTCCAGGTAGCAGCTTGGAATATAGGAAGGCCTTCACCAATGACTACCACAGGAATACCATGCCCAACTCCATATTAAGCCTTGCCCCCAGGTAAGAAGGCCTTATCCAATGAATACCACACAGACCTCTAAAAGTTCCATGTTACATGACAGGAGCAGTATAACTTTGCTCGCTTTCCAAAACTAGCTTTTAACTTCCTGCTTTAATAATCAGTGGAGCAGACTGGCAGTAGTCAGATGATCTGTCATGCTACTCTCGCTCTCCTACTGTAGCTATAGTCTTTGTGACTCAAACAGGATTTATAGAAAACTATCCAATTTCCGGGACAACATCATATTTCAGGTAAACGGTCACATGTTTTACATAACTAGAGAGCAGGGGGTGATCATTTCATCTATCATCACCAAGCTACATAGACAGGAGAAGCTGCACCACACTTAACTCAAAATGAGCACACTTTCCACAAAGATACAAAACAAAGATGCATAGACCATCATGGACCAGTTAATGTCTACTCCAATCATCCATCTTCTAACAGCTTTTTCTTGTCAGGGTCATAGGAGTTAACATTCACCCATCCATAGCCGCTTGTCCTATGCAAAGTATCTGGGGTCTGAATTTTATCCTGGAAGCCACGGGTGCAAGACCAGCATGGCATGCGGCACCAACCTGTCACAGGGGGTAACATCTACTTGGGGCACCAACCCATCACAGGGGGTAATGTCTACTGGCACATTTTTTTTATGGAATAATACCACTGAGTTTTAGGAATATATTGAATTTACTTGTCTTCCAAAAGCCAATGAAACTCTTCTTTTGAACAGACCAGGTGCAGCTCCCTGGCAGGTGAGGTTCCCAGGCTCTCCTCAAAGCCACTCTGTCACAGGGAAATTTCAATCCCGCAAGCAGGCACTGGTGTGCATTATTTATGCATCTGGAAACACTGGCATCCAACTTGGAGCCCTGCTTACATTATTCATTCTACATTTACCTGAAAGCAAAGCAAAAACACCTGTCTAGGACAACAAACATCACATACAGGGCTGGAATACTTGGCTGTTCAAAGATACATTGGCCTGTTATTAACAGTCATGTTGGGTACAAAGTCAATCCTGTCTAAATCCTCTTCGCTTAGTTTATTCTTTAAATTCTCTCATGACACCTTAACAGTCACATGTCAACATGAAACAAAAGATGCAGTTCGTATAATTTATAAGATGGATCCCCACTCTAAAAATCGTTATGGGTTTAACACCATTGGTGAAACATAAAAATAAGCAATCCAATTTACATTTTTCAGGCAAGAGATGCACCATCTTGTCCTGGTTTAAGATGTGACATCATGAGGTCGGCTGGCTTGGAATTTGTGCATTAGTTCACATTAAATCGCAGCCACCGTTTGTGAAACAAAGTCTGTGATATTACTGTATGTCACCTTAAACGGAAGTGTTTCAGTCTCATACTAAGTGATCTAGTATCAAAGCTTTGTGGTTCAAACTAGAAATTTCACTTCCGTTATAGAGGCGGTTTATGTTAGACCAAAAGTAGGCTTTAATCTAGAATTGTTAATCGGTTCCTAATAAACTGCTTTCTGAAACACAGATTAATCAGAGATTACTAACACCTGGACTATGGAGTCTTAAATTAAAGCAATCAGTATTAATTTATAACCATCAGTGCTAGTCTGACTTAAACAAACTGAGGTTGCCTATAAAACATGGAGTGGAATCAAAATCTCTTACATTTCTATGAAATTGGAGAAGAAAATCCAACTATACTAATGGCAGCAGAAAAGAGACAGTGGTCAA
This sequence comes from Isichthys henryi, assembly GCA_026776945.1. Lineage (NCBI taxonomy): Eukaryota > Metazoa > Chordata > Actinopteri > Osteoglossiformes > Mormyridae > Isichthys > Isichthys henryi. The sequence goes on from JAODJX010000043.1 coordinate 92,887, forward strand.
AAAATGAGCATGAGAAAAATCTTTTGAAGACAACCAGATACCCGACCATTGAAGAGAAACAGCACACTTCTGCTGTGGAATCAAAGAAAAGGGCTGCGTGGCAGTCCATCTACTGAGTTCAATTCAAATGAACAAACGTCTACAAGGACAATTCACCAACTTCAGGTAAGAACTGTTAACTTTATGTAACCCTTGTTAGCAGCCCTGCTTCTATTACTGTTATGTCATGTTAATGGGTTCTCATTATAAAAATAAATGTAAAAAAGACTGCTGCCGAAGCCAGAAGAGAGAGGTTTAAGACTGGTGGAGGACCTGCAAATAAGGACACGGACCAGTTGGATGAATTGCTGACAGGAATAATGGAGAACCAACAACCTTTGGAAAACATTCCAGATGATGACCATCTAGACAGTTCATACGAGGGATCATGCACACCTGAACTGAATATATTACTGCATTGATTTAGCCTTTCCCTATTTTCAGACTATTGTTTGTGTCATCCAACAACTGTCTCATTTAATGTGTTCATTTGATCATATTAACTGTTCTTGTGTGTAGGTGAAAGTCAAATGGACAGAACGGAAGAGTTGCAAGGCAGTTTACCCTCCACATCCTCAGAAACTGATGTCTGTCAGCACTAGTCACAGGATGTTGAAGTATATACAGGAGGAGCATAACATGAAAAGGAAGATACTCCAAGTAAAAACTAGAAATGAACATGGAGAGCTAGATGCAACGGTCTCATTATTCCAGCAATAAAATTAAAAAAATGTTCATTACATCATATTGTATGACTCTTTAATATACCAGACACAAATACACATTAGAATGCAGTAATTTCACCATGACATGTGAAAATGTATATTCGAGCGGAACAATAGAAATGTAAAATTGCTATTTAAAGTGGCACAATGCAAAAGCATCTCTGTATGCAAGTCCTTCTCTGTGGTTTGTTGGAATTGAAGGTACATCTGGATTGTCATCTTCTAGTATTGGAGGGACTGGGCATCCATGCTGTTTCAGGTAGTTATGAAGAACAGTTGTTGCAATAATGACAATACAGCACCTTCCTGGCGTGAATCGAAGTGTTTTCCGAAGACACTGAAAACGACTCTTCTAAACATGCGCTCCACTAGACTCCTAGTGCGCATATGAACTTGATTGTAGCACCTTTACTCAGGTGTAATTGGGTGCAAGTATGGCCATTATGATTTCCTCTTTCAAACTGAGCATACAGTGATGAGTTAAATAAAATCCGGGAATCACGAGTGGCACCTTTCAAACGTGCAACAATGTTCGAACACTGTACCTGGGGAGTGCATACACCCCGGACATTAATGGAAAACCAGTTCATGTGATTCCTGTATTCCTCAGCATCTGGGGCAGGGGGTCGTTTTATGGGAATATGGGTTCCGTCGATGCGGCCTATGACTCCTGGAAAGTTCCCATATTCATAGAATTGTACCTTGTAATTCACTTGGGTTGCAGATCTTCTCAATACACAAATGGCCTTGCATACTCTGTGAACGACTTTACACACTGTTGGTCCACTGACCCCACATAAATCCCCAGTTTCTCTGTGAAAGGTGCCACAGGCCAAAAAACGTAAAGTCCTCTTTGGGTAACAGATGAAAGATTGGGTTCCAAAAGAGAAATGCATTCGAAAACGATCTCAAAAACTGATTTCTTCGAAAAATTGCAGTGGGTCACATCTGTCAACAAGAATTTGTCTAGCAGGTAGTATTCCTTGATCATAATTGAAATACTTTAAGTAATCCATGTGTCTTCTTCAGCAAACAACATTAATCTGAAAAACCTGCCTGCTGGGAGGTTTTATTTAAACCTCAATTTATGCCTGGACTAGCTCTAATCTTCCTTCAGTAAACAAGCTTAGTTTAGTCAGGATTAGGCTTAGTCTAGTACTGTTTTACGGTATACCTTGATTAAGAAAGCAGATTTCTGTTAGCCTGCATTAAAAGGTTGTTTAAATCTAGGAATAGCTTTAATCTCTGTCTGGGAAACTGCCCCATAGTGTTTTATTAGCTGTGATGCGTGACCCCACTGTCTAGCCAGTTGGAAATATCGCGACTTTGCTAACTAAGCAGCAGGCTGCTAGATTCCAAACTAAATGGAAAAGTTTTCATCAGCCAGACAGTGGCTGCGAAAATTAACATCAACTTAAATCAGTGACTTGGCAAAAGTTGATCGAAGCATGCGTATGAATGAAACAAACTTTATTTTTGATCTTGTTGGAGTTTGCCAAAGGAGGCAGAAACTTTCAGAAGACGCGCAAGCCAAAAGCAGCTTTCTAACGGCATGATAACATGATGCTATCTGACAGTGCCACCCAAAGAATCACCAGGCAGCCATTCTGTATATCATATAAAAGAGTGTAATGCATGAGACACAAATGAAGTCAATGTCAATTTTACAGAAAACAGTACTTCTGCTCACACATACAAATAAATACCCCTTATAAAAAAACAAAATCCATACAGGCAAAACTTCCAGGCCCCAGATGAATGTAAAAATACAGTAAATATGCTTAAATGCATGCATACAAAACACATAAATACATGAATAATATATACGGGAGTCCATTAGTCCACCCATATATACTACAAGCTGAGTTCATACTGCTCCCATGTTCACACTGTCGTCTTCCTGATTTAGTGCATTTACATGGATCAGGGAATAGGGAACAGTATATTAAGAATAACAATTATCACACCTTCTCGTTCCCAGTAAAACGGCTGCTTACGTGTGCCTTTGAAAGGTCACACAGAATACGCCACATCACCAGGGATTTGCACACTTACTTTAATAAGATTATTATAGTACACTTAAAGCAAATGGTTTGTAGAATTCATGAAAGAGGAGCTGAGTATTTCAGCCTCAGGTCACTCTGCTACCCGTGCAGGAGGGTAAGGTTGGGGTTAAAATGTGCCAGTGCCATCTTCTGCAAACGCCAGAAGATGCCACCCACAACACAGTCTGCTGACAGGCAGCTACAGTTGCCAGGCAACAGTGTTCTGGAAATCCCTAATAGAGCGAGACAGAAGGGTCTGACGGCCCTCAGCGTCCTCAGCTTCCCAAGGAGCCTCAGATAAAACGCTACAACATTCTTACACCACAGGTTCTCCGTCTTCATACATAAGCTTATTGGCTCTCTGCTCCATCAGCTTTTGAGAAGATGGTTTGCAGGCCTGCAACAGATTGCTATTTTGTTAAGTATATACAGGTATGTTCAGTTTCCAGATCAGCAAATTCTGTGAATTCAGTGTAATGAGACTTGTTTTATATTTCATCGGTGCAGTCTGTATATTCAGTGCAATCTGTATAGTCAATGCAGTATTCAGTGCAATTTGTAATTCAGTGCAATATTCAGTGCAATTTGTATATTTCTACGATAAATTATTACTCTTTTTATGTCTGATTGAGTTGAATTGCATTTTCAATTTCGTTGTCCAAGTGACAATGACAATAAAGATTATCTTTATCTTTAATCATATTTTTCTCCTTCCATTAAAATACATACAAAAATTAACTCAGATAACCTCATATATTGCGATTGGCATTACAAAAAAAAAAAAAAACTAATATAATTACAATTAAATACATTTAATTTTAAATGAAATCTTTGTCTCCAATAAATAAGAACACAAGAAGATGTGTGGAACATTCTGGAAATTCCCTGGGACTGCCTATTTGTCAGGCAGGTAAGCTCTGGTCATTTTTACTATCTGGGTATTATTATCACCAATTTCAATGTTTATGTCAATGCTTATTAAAGCATATTCTGCAATCCAAAAGCCTACTGCTATCACTTGAATGAAAGGAAGAGGAATACATTCTGATGCAAGTGAACAGTGTGTCCTGCTACAGTCAGTGGTATGGAGGCTGTCTGGCTATTAATCAAAGTACATCTGCCTGCGCTAGAAAGCCTTTGGGAAACAAAACTGGCTGATTCCTCCTTCTGGAACGTCTAATAACAGAAGCACAAAAAATGTTCCTACTCCAACAGTACCAAAATGCGCAGTTATCACACCATTGTAATTTGCGCATTGCACTTTACTGCAGCCATTACTAGCCAGTGATGCTTTAATCACTCTCTCCATATGTTCATTCATATTCTCCATCCATCCATCCATTTTCCAAACCGCTTATCCTTACTGGGTCGCGGGGGGTCCGGAGCCTATCCCAGAAGCAA
>JAODJX010000043.1:120282-130960 GCA_026776945.1 Isichthys henryi
TTTGGGAACTGAAGCGGTGTTCATCTAGTCATCCAACTAGATATCAGTAACTTTTTAGAAAACAGAAGAAATTATTACTAATTATTACTCTTAATTTTCACATGTTCTAATGTTAAATTGCGTTTTTTGTTCTATGCCAAAGTACACTTGCTACCCAGATAAACACCTTTAAGCATTTCTTTGTACTGCCTCAGGCTTTTGCACAGTACTGTATATTAAAATGAATTTAATAAAAGTATAACAAGCAAGGTCACTGGTTGGAATCTAGTGGTTGAGAGCGCAATCATATGACTGTCACTCTGTGCAAGGCCCTTAATCCCAGAACACTGCCCTAGGGTTACAGGAAAGATGACTGACCCTATGCTCTGACACCAAGCTTCATCCCCACAGGAGAGCACAATGGCACATACAGAAACCAAAGAATTTATATGCGCTTGCATAAATGGCAGAAAATGTATGATTATCATTAACAAACAAGAACATAGGGTATAAAAACTACGAAAAATATCTTTAAAAACCTTAAAACATTAAAAAAAGGAAATGTATTGCAGCATTAATAATTCCTTCATTTTACAAAAGAAAAATCAAAATGCTGATAAACTGCAAAACCAGCACTAAAAACAGATAACTAATAACTATTCAGAAATGCAGATTCTAGTAAATGTTAGTGGTTGGCTTATCTGATCAATAATTCCTTCACATTTCCACAGGAATAATTTCAGTATCTAATTCCCTTTGCACATTAAAGGAGAGCTTCCAGATCAAAGGGCTTCATAAGAGTTCACCTGCAGATGAATGAGTGTGGACATCAGTCAGTCAATCTTTATTTATATAGTGTGTTCTAACTGCAAGGTTCACAAAGGGCTTTAGAGATATTTTAAAAAGAAGAAAAAGAAAGAAATTAAAGTAAGCACCCAAGAAATTAAAATAGGCACAAAAAATAATCGCCAGAACCACGAGACTTTAACCCCTCATGTTCTCTCTTGGGGCCTCTAGCCACTACCTCACAGGGGACCCCGGCCACTACCTCACAGGGGACCCCGGCCACTACCTCACAGGGACTCTCCGTTCTGACTCCTCTGCTACATCCTTCACAGGTTTCACTCCATTCTTTGGGCTCACACATCTTCCAGCATATTCCCTCTTCTTCTGAGATTAAAGATTCAAGCATCAATCAAAGCAAAATGATTCTGAAAAATAAGGTATTTAGGTAACCTGGAAGATTTAGCTTGAGCGTAACAAAACCTGATTTTACCATTGATAGGTAAAAGGTGCTGGCTGACATACATTTACCAACATGAGCAGCCATGTGACTGGCTAATACCTCCAAGTGTCAACCTTTGTTAATGTGGTGTTGATTGGGGGGGGGGGGGGTAGGGGACAAACAGGCAACACTTGCCATCTAAACCACAATGACAATATCACGATAACTTATGTTGGTTGGATTTCCCCTGAAACAATTGTGGTAAATGATATTGTTGTAATTGTAAGACCATTTTATGCCAATGATATAATGATAATATACAATATACAAAGAGAGAACTAGATATGTGGGTAACAGAGGTGGAGATTTCAGGATCCAGAGAGTACAAATCCAGACCAGAATTTTGTTTCAACCAACCAGTTGAGTATGAAGAGTCTCAGTCTCAGAGGACTGAACTGGTTGGTTGAAACAAAATCCTGGTCTGGATTTGTATTCTCTGGACCTGAAATCTCCACTTTTGGTACACACATATTTAGTTGTCTCTTACACATTTACCATGTTCAGATATGATTAAATGTATTTATCAATGGTTTAATTAGAGCTGATATCAAAGATCGGAATTGGAGCCGTACAGAGATTTTTTTAATTGCTTGCTATCAGCTACCTCAGCCTGATGAAAAACCCAATCTGTTTAATTTTCCACGTCTGCCTCTTTTACGTCAGTTGAGCAGATTATAAAGGCTCCATCACATGCTGCAATAAACCTAAGTCATATGGCTTGAAACAAATTATAAAGATGTCGGTCGTGTGGAAAATCTTTAAACTGGAAACTCAAAGTAGCCCAACAGCTGCCTGCAATGCCATCCTTTCAAGAGGAGGTGGCAAAAACCTTCTTTAATACAATGAATCAAATTGGGCACCTGCAGAAACAGCATAAGGAAAAATGCTGCCAAATCGTGAGCTTTACTCAGACGACGCCTACTGTGTAGCCTATGTATATTAAAATATTTATTTAAAGCTCAGATCGGGATTGGAATCAGCAAATATAAATATTGAATGGATTAGTTTGGATGAAGGTACCAAAAAAATGGACTGGGACATCTCTAATTTAGAGATGAGTTGTCTTCCCTTGCAGTTAGGTTTACTCAAGCCTTTGCACAAAGCTGTCTATATTCATAAATGGCATTACCGAAGGTTTTAAAAAATCCTTTTGGTCTGTGCTGCACTAAGGCTCTATTACATGATAGAGTCACAGCAAAATAACATGGATGAATACTGTACATTTCTAGAGTAAACATCAACTGCTGTATTGCGTCCCTCACATGCTAGTGTCTTAAACCAAGGACTGTTCTGCTCTCGGGAAGAATGAAATTTCCCAAAAGAGGGAGACCATTCATGGCTGTCCTTTACTCTTTAGGTCAGCTCTCTCACCTTGGGTCGCCAGGCCTAAACATCTGCATTTCAGCCAGCGTGACGCCGTGATTCATGCTCTCCCATTCAAGCCCCACTTCCTGCTGAGCCTCATTAAAGGGCTTGCAAAATTTCTAAATTTATAAAAAAAATTCCACCTGGAAACGTATCTAAAAGGCCATTCTTATTATTTCAAGTCAGGCAAATCAGCCACTTCATATGACAGAAGAAACATTAACTGGGCACCAGCAGGGAACATGGAACACAGCAGTCTGTCAGCTCAGCATCACGGACATCGAGAGGAACGACTGCGACAGTCCCTTCAGCTAAATGAAAGCTGCACATCCAGGGGAAAGAATTAATCCATCAGCAGATTACCTTCAGTCCTTTTCATTTGCTTCAGTGTTACTCAAAGTGTTACTTTGAAAAACAGTGAGTGGCTCACAACCGTTTTGCTTTCAGTGTGTGTGGATCATATCCAGTGATATCCTCTCTCTCCTTATGTTTTTATTTAATTTGCTTTTATGTAATGTTTTACATAATGTTGTTATGTAAAAGACTTGTAATTTGCAGGGACAATCTCATTATAATCATACAGAAACAACTGTATTTTATTCAGCCATTTAGCCAAGAGATCGCAATTACCTTGAGTAACCAATAAGTACCAATCCATCATTTCTGTATATACAATCAATAATTACATTCCAAATTGATCATTTGTTCAACTTCTTACTACAGAAATGCTGAAAACATTACTTAAGTATGTAGTCCTTGAACATAAGAACTGTGTATACTTCTTTTCAAGTAAATTTTCCGATTTTCTACAAAGGCTTTTGTGCGATTAACAACTGTTTTAACAAGATAGGTTCTCCTAAGGTCCACTGTCAGTATATTGTTTTGAGATCATACTAAACTTCTTACTAAGTCGTACTGAAATTTCTAATTCTCTACTTCAGCCAATAAAAAAAATGATTGAGATAAATATACATGTTCCGCTATTGACATTTATGAATCAATCTGTGAAACAGCAGTCCGATAGGCAGCATGGCATAAAGCTTTCTTCCTCCGATGTGGGAATGAAATCTAAAACCTGTCACCATGACACCACACATTGTTCTCAGCTGAGACAGGTGCATCAAATTGATAAATAAAACAATTTCACCTCCCACTTTCAGGAAAAGGTTTTCCTATGAAGAAAACAACTGGATTGATATACAAATGAGGAATCTTGGCTTGAAATTGAATGTTAGATTAATTTTTGATCCAAATGTATTAAAGAACATCCAGTATAGGAAGTGTTTAAACAGCTGAGGAGGAACAGTGAATTATGAGATAGCCGTCCATGCTTTACGTCTGGCCCAAAACAGTCCCTTCTGTATGTCATACTCTGATGCATTTATATTCATTTTCAACTTAAGGCAGAAGCTTAAAAATCTGCATTTAAAATTGAAAACTACTGTGAAATAAGAATAAATGTAAATAAAAATATAATCAGATATTCTAAGCAAATGAGTTATAGCCATAAATAAAAGCATGGAAAAATGCAGCTATGGAAGTAGCACTTGTGACCTGAAGGTGGCGCTCTAGCTCTTCGAACCCAGAGCCCACAAACTGGCTATGCCTCTCTCTTTCAGCCATCTCAGTTAACTTCAATTGTTTTTCTGTTTTCTAACAAATTGTCACATTTATTAACACATTTCAGTATGAAATATTTTAATTGTGCTGGTGGTCTAATGCATAAATATTCTCTAACAAAGGAGTATTCAGATGCGCACAGGGCCTCTAAATTTATTTGCACATCCTTCCCCAGAATTATACACCGAAGCAAAATATTAATGAGAGGCAGGTGAACCCATGAATCTTACCTTCGCTGCAGTCCTTTCCCTGGAAGCCAGTCTGCGAGCAGTCACAGGTGGGTTGGTCATCCACTACACTGCAAACCCCTCCATTTAAGCACATGTCCATGGCACAGATCTCGTTTCTGACCTCCTCGCTGCTCATCAGTACAGGCTCTGAGCCGTTGACCTTCAGGTCAGTTAGCCACCCTTTGAAGGGCACCTGGTCCCTGATGGCTGCCGAGGTCAGCCGCAGCGCCACCGCTCGCAGCTCGGGGGGGATGCCGCCCACAAAGAGGTGACTGAAAACAGTCATGTCCCTCCTTTTTGACTTTACTTCCACCCACTTGATCTCCTTGTCCACAATAAGCGTGGTGTTTTTGAAGTTCCTCCTGATGGCCACTGAGTGCCAGAGGCTGTCGTTGACGGCAGTGTCTGAGAGCACGGTGGCAGGTTCAGCGCAGAAGATAGAGAAACGCAGGTTCAACTTCCCATTGTGTATCAGGAGCTCCAGGAAGTCACAGAAGCCCTCGTCGTCGAAATAGACGAGCAGGCCGTGGGAGCTCCTGGTTTTCATGTTGAAGCTCATCTCGCTCTCGCAGCAGGCGTTCCACACCGGGAACCGGGCCCACTGGCCTTCTGCCCCCGTGAACTCCAAACTCGAGCCGACATCTGCCAGACAGCACAGAACCAGGCTAACCCAAATCAAATAGGCAGCACTCCTCGCTGCAACAGCCATGCTGCAAAAACGTGTGAAACTCTCCAGGTTTGGAAGTTATGAGTACAGGGACAATGTTGAGATGGGGGAACACGAAAAGCTGAGCAATCCAGCCTCTCTGCAGGATGCTATGTATAGTGGACTATTGGCACTGAATTGGCATTAACTGTCATATGAAATCCTCCCCATATATGCAACAATCCCTCTGCTTGGCTGCGGCCTTCCCATTGCCAAAAAACGATCCTTGAATTCATGTCTCACGTCATGCTTAAAGAAATAAAGCTTCCAAAAAAACTTTATTTTTTGTATCCTTGTTTAAAACAATCCAGGGGTTAAAAACAGTATGTGTGACAGGATAAATCCACAATGTTCTGTTCTCTATTCCAGGCAAAAAATGAAAAGTCCCCTGCAGTAAATTGCATGCGAAGCACAGGGTGGTTTCTGAAACATGTCCACATTAGAACCGTCATATCATGGAAATGCAGGGTTGCAGGGTAACTCTGTAATGATCAACACAGCCAATATCACCATAAAACACCATACAGCAATCTGTGGAGAAATAAGAAAAAGATTATTCAAACATAAACTTTAAGAAATAACCTTTTTCCACCAGTACTAAACATGTTAAAGCATATGTTGAAGCCTTGCATGAAACAAAAAACATGATCTTATTCATGCATGACTTAATGGAATGTTTTTCTTTCAGGAGATAGGAGAATGACCTAGGAGAATGTGGTTACACGAGACAACAGGAACAGGAAGAATGTGTGTATAGGACATACTGTAGGAGGACCCCGAAAGAGAAGGGTTACAGGAGAGAGAGGAACCAGGCTGAGTAGAGGTACAGGAAACAGAGACCAGAAAGAGTAGTGATATGAAAGACAGAGAGACCAGGCAGAGAAGGGTTACAGGATACAGAGGAACCACACAGAGTAGGGTTACAGGAGACAGAGGGACCAAGCAGATAGGATTACAGGAGATGGAAGGACCAGACAGAATATGGTTATAGCAGAAATAGGTAGGGTTACAGGGGGACTAGGTAGGATTACAGGAGACCGGGGCCCCATAATGGTAGGGTTACAGGAGACCGGGGGCCCCATAATAGCAGGGTTACAGGAGACGTAGGGAACGGACAGACATGGTTACAGGAGACGGAGGGAACGGACAGACATGGTTACAGGAGACGGAGGGAACGGACAGACATGGTTACAGGAGAAGGAGGGAACGGACAGACATGGTTCCACGAGATGGAGGGAACGGACAGACATGGTTAGAGGAGACGGAGGGAACGGACAGACATGGTTCCACGAGATGGAGGGAACGGACAGACATGGTTACAGGAGACGTAGGGAATGGACAGACATGGTTACAGGAGACGGAGGGAACGGACAGACATGGTTCCACGAGATGGAGGGACCAGGCAGAGTAGGGTTACAGGAGACGGAGGGACCACGCAGAGTAGGGTTACAGGGGACGGAGGGAACGGACAGACATGGTTACCGGAGATGGAGGGACCAGGCAGAGTAGGGTTACAGGAGATGGAGGGACCACGCAGAGTAGGGTTACAGGGGACGGACGGACCACGCAGAGTAGGGTTACAGGGGATGGAGGGACCACGCAGAGTAGTGTTACAGGGGACGGAGGGACCACGCAGAGTAGGGTTACAGGGGACGGAGGGAATGGACAGACATGGTTACAGGAGACGTAGGGAACGGACAGACATAGTTACAGGAGATGGAGGGACCACGCAGAGTAGGGTTACAGGAGATGGAGGGAACGGGCAGAGTAGGGTTACAGGGGACGGAGGGAATGGACAGAAATGGTTACAGGAGACGTAGGGAACGGACAGACATGGTTACAGGAGACGGAGGGACCACGCAGAGTAGGGTTACAGGAGATGGAGGGAACGGGCATAGTAGGGTTACAGGAGATGGAGGGAACGGGCAGAGTAGGGTTACAGGAGACGGAGGGACCGGGCAAAGTAGGGTCACAGGTGATAGAGGGACCAGGCAGGTTAAATGAGGAATTTTGCAGGACCTGACAGAAGATGCTACTAACTGCCTGCCTCTTGGGTTTTTCTCCATATATGCAGCTAATAATGTTTCAACCTGTACCTCCTAATGTGAATGCATTTTTCTAATCAAAAAACTGTAATTTTCTTTACAATTTAATTTTCTTATCTTCCTCCAGTTAAAGGTCTGTGTTCAGTAAAATAAAAGAATGAATAAAGTGATCCCATTTTGCTTACACGTGTGTTGCGCTTGGTGGAGCATATTAGACAGATTGTCTAATTATATCAATCCTTTGTTCTAAAATCCATTTTTTAAACCACAGGAAACTTCAGTGTAAATCAAATACCAGAAGTAAAATATCTGCCAATATGGCCAAGCGCAGTTACCCATATTTCCATCGTTAAAATGATGTTGAAATAATAACAACAAACGGCAAGCCAAAATCGGGTGATGCCGTTCCAGATAAAATGCACAGGCAGCCCTTCGCATCCTACGAACCGTCGCTCCAGTAGCGCGTCTCTTCTATAGAACGCAAAGAGCAGCGTCTGATCAATACTGCCGACCCACGAAAAACACGAACGGCGGGCCGGACCCTTCCTATGAGCTCATCCCGCTAGCCAAAAAAAAAAAACACGAACCCGCGGCCGTACCCTGCCCATGGGCTCATCCCACCGGCCAGAGAAAACACGAACCCTGGGCCGGGCCCCGCGCATGGGCATATCTCGCCGCCTACAAAACGCACGAACCCGGGGCCGAACACTGCGGCTTATTCTTCCGGTCACAAAAGATACGAAACCAGAACCCATCCGACGGTCTCATTTTAAGGCGAAATCGCTGCCGTGGGTCTGCCTTGCGCCGTTTGACGGCGTGGCCATAAGTATCCATCCTTACATGGGCTATGCGCTCTCCATCACTACACCTACAGGGCACATTTATGACCAGAATGGGTATCAAAGGCGTTCAGGACGTGTCTGCTTAGTGAAGTGAAGCAGCCATAAAAGCAAGATATACCAATAGATATAGTATTTTATTACGCATACCTAAACATTAATATAATAGTAATTAATTACATTGCCAATAACAATAATAAATAAATATATAAATAATAAATGACGGGACTCCGCTGTTATGTCATATTTATTTTATTATTTCATTCCGTGTATTATCACGACAGCACTTCAGGTTATTTTATTTTAACTCACTTTACTAGATTATTTACGATTTGACGCGAATTATTTTGACATTGATATTTTTAAATTATATGATTGCAAAGCTTACATCTTAGGCTGCAGATTGAGACGGCCCTGCATCGTGTGCCTGTCATCACCTGCCATCTTCTGCTAGCTTAAGCGCATAGACCGAGCCACCATCACTCAGCACTAAAGCATAAAAAGCGAAAGCTACGAGGAGATGATCAGCTATAAAAGCTTTCTCCGTGTCGATGAGTGCCGTCTATGCATTTCCCGCACTATAAGCAAATGTATCGGTCAAAGAGAAAGATCTCACCTGCAGGGAGGACCTCGGGATGCATCTATGGCAGCAAATGCTGCCTATCGATAGGGGTGGGGAGAACCATGAAGATCTTACATAAAAGCCATGTTACCAAACGCGAAACTTTCACATCCAGAAAGCGGCCAGATCAACGCCCCATTCGCCTCATTAAGGGGGACCGGCCGTGGTTCCCTGTAGGCGCAGCTGAATCTCTGCACCATTGAATGGGAAGACGGAAAATGCGGAGAAAGCTCCGCCACATAAAATCATCAATAATACTGACGCATATAAATTAAAGATGCCCGTAGTGTTCCTGTCTTACACATCTCTCCACGCTCAGTCTTCTGTAGAAATCGACACAATACGCAGGATAATGGGAATCTTCGTCGATGGTTTTTGCGCCGCATTATCTTTCTTATACCTTATAGTCATGATTTATATATTTGTGGAGCAGAAGGTGCGATCTCCTCCCTGTACGCGGTTTGCTGTAAGCAGGGAGACGTGCGCTCGGTGCGGAGGGGGGGAGGGCGGAGCAATGCAGCAGCGCGGACAGCAGTAACGCCGTTCAGAAAGCCCCCGCGAAACAGAGAAGCGCCGTTTTCCGGGCCCGCGACAGTGAAATCGGTGTGCAAAGGATATAACAGCTTCGTACAAACCTGAGCATTGGGGCATGCCTCTGTTCTAATCTTCCTCCTGCTTCTAGAGCTTCTAATTAATTTGTTTAGCTTTCAGAAGCTTTCTTAACTCAGAAGCTGTATCTGCATTTATTAGGACGTTGCCTTTAGAATCTGACAGGACATTCATAGCTGACACTGGATAGCTTTTTTGACTCATCTCCTTGTGGGCTGTGAGTTTGAATGCTCTCTTACCCGTGTGCAGAGTTTGCACACTCAGTCCATCTTTGTGTGGGATCTATTTTCCACCTACAAAGATGTGGCTCATGTCTCCACTGTGACCACAGGACTGGACATGAACGGTGTATATATATATATACACACACACACACACACACAGTCCATTATGAGCATCTCTGTCATGTGTTGCACCCCATTCTTCCTGGAATAGGCTGTAGCACTTGCCAGGATAAGCTGTGATGGAACCAGGACCCATGGATGCACATTGTCCTGAGCCTTGTTGAAAGGGTAAATCACATTGATGTCAGTAAATTATAATTCTCTACATACAGCTGGAAAATGCTACAGAAATGCAATAAGCTGAACAAATCCATAGTCATTTTTCTTTGGGGGCTTGAATGATAATTAATGCAGCTAAATTGCCACAGGACCAGTAAGGATACATGAGAGATGGGAGACTCTGTGGTGAGACAAAGCTGATGAGCTCTCATACCAATGACCAGTTCCCCGTTAGGCCATTTGAAACCAAGAAAAGAAGTCAAAAGCAGTCATTTCTCATGAAGATGAGTAACGGTTTTTATACCCTGTCTGGAAGTAACAAAAAAACTTAAGACCTCACCAGAATATCGATGTCAGGTGGTATTGTATATTCTGTGTTTCTCACAGTGTGGCATGGCAAAAAAAAAACTGAAGGGGGAATCACAAGGGGTCAAAGCAAACAGGAAAAAATAAAGAACAAACTCAAAATAACACCATAAAGAAACCAGGCAACACAGAGGACCAAGCACAAACTGTAATACACAGTAACACAAAAACCAATTACCAACTAAGGAGCTAAACACAGGCAGGCACTTAGATACACAGGGACACCAGGGCAAACAAGGAACAGGTGCAAAGCATTATCAAATCAGGAAATCAAAAAACTCAGGACAACATGGAACAGGTGGGGCAGATTACAATTAAAAGCACAGAACACTAAGGAACCTTAACATACAGCAAATCCAGAAACTAGGAGGCATAGAAACACAGAGGGCTGACTACACAAGACAAAACTAAAATCAAACAGGAGAAACCAAACATCCATCCATCCATTTTCCAAACCGCTTATCCTTACTGGGTCGCGGGGGGGTCTGGAGCCTATCCCGGAAGCAATG
>JAODJX010000043.1:223745-235757 GCA_026776945.1 Isichthys henryi
GATTTCTCTCCATCTTCTACTTTTCTCTCTACGGTCCTCCCTTATTTCCACTAAAAACTATGCAGCGAAAGTAAGTTCTATCCATACACATCGCTTCGAAAATAAACCAGGCTCAGTTCAGCACGTTGAGAGCTGTAAAGTGAGGCAGCTGCAGACATACACATCAGCCCTGGATTGACGGGCTCCAGCCCAGCGCTATATAAAGAGCAGCGCCGCGCCGCTCAGTCGCAGCATTTCACTCAAGACTTCCGACTGTGGAGCTCCCTCGGACTCGTACTTGTCTACCTTTTATGACAACATTTTATTCATGTTTATTTTTAATTATCTGGATATTTAAAAATATATCAGGTTGTACCCATCTGAGGTTTCATCGTCTTGCTCAGGTAAAATTAAGTGCTTATATTTCCGAATGAATCGGTTAGCTTTATATTACAAAAACACATTTTTGAAATATGTAAATAAATCATTTTAACTATAGTGATATTTCAAATGTGCATGTATTGTTTGGCTAGTTGGTTAATTCAGTTCACTGTGTGGTTGTCACCAGTTTGCGCTTCAAAAACTTTTGTGATAAGCGCGATAAATGCGTTAAGGTGCGCCAAACGGAAGGTTTACGTGGCTCCGATGGTCCTCATTGGTCTTTGTTTCCGCGAAGGAGCTATGATTCTCAGGGGAAGCCCATACTGGCTGGCGGTTTTACTGCTTGGGGTTTCCACACTTGCTCAAGGTAGGTTTCTCTAAATGTGTTTTTTCTTTTATCTTCAATGATGGGTGATTTTAGCTTAAGTTTTGCAATATTTTTAAGTCAGGTCATTTACAGTGATAGTAAGTTCTTGTAGTTATCAAGAAAAACAGTAAAACAAAAAGTTGAAAATGACTAATGATGTCATCTGACATTCTATGGAATGTTCCGCCTAAGGAAAGTTCAAAGAATGTTCCAATGAGATCACTGGCTGCCTCCCCCCTCCCTTGCTGCAGATGAAGAGGTCGAAGACCAGACCTTGTTCGACCTGCTGGAAGCCAGTCACATCACACGCAAGACTCCTGGGATTAAGCTCTTCCGGGGCCTGGATGTGGACACCCCAGCCTACCGCTTCATCAGTGTGGAGCACTTGCCCTCTGTGCGTGCTGCAGCCCTCCAGCGCCTCCTACGTCAAGTCCAGAACAACGAGGGCTTTGTGCTGACGGCCACGCTGCGGCAGGACCGGGGCTCGCGGGGCACCCTGCTTGCCATCGAGGGGCCAGGCGGCCGCCGGCAACTGGAGATCGTGTCCAATGGACGCACCAACACGCTGGACCTGGTGTACTGGGCCGACGGCTCACAGAACGTAGTCTCCTTCGAAGACGTGGACTTGGCCGACTCTCAGTGGAAGAACGTCACGCTGCACGTGTATGGTGAGGCGGCCACACTCTACGTGGGCTGTGTCCTGGTCGATGGCTTCATCTTGGACATGCCTTTCTACGAACACCTCCGTGCAGAGGGCAGCAAGATGTTTGTGGCAAAGGGCTCTGTGCGGGAAAGCCACTTCCGGGTAAGAGTGAGATGTGGCCTTCGGGGGCTGTCAGGCTGGCAGGGGGGCACCCGAGTGGAATGTGTAACACTCTGGGGCAGTGCTTTTATTATCATTATCACGACGTCACTTCCTTGTTGCTGTGGCTGGATGCAGTGGGTTGCACCCCCTGCCCTGTGACCCCCACTGGCGCCTGGCTCCTGTCAGCAGGGTATCCAGTACATTCCTCAAACTTTCCTCATGTGTGTGGTCTGACATCACTTCACCGGCCTTCAAAGTGGCTGCATCATCTAATATGTGTGTGTATTTATTATATGTAATTTTTGTATGTGATATGTGAGTGCATTTATCCTGGTTTAAACAGAATCTGTAATTTGAAGTTCACCAGACATGCTTCTGAGTTTCCCACATCAAGGCCCACATGTTCTCAAAGCGAGACTCAGCTGCTTGTGGTCTGTAGTCATATGTGCTGTTTGCCGTGACACCATCAATGCCTCACAGCTGTTATTTCACGGCCCTCCAGGGTTTGCTTCAGAGCATTCACTTCATCTTCGACACGCCAGTGGAAGAAATCCTGGCCAGCAAAGGCTGTGAGATTCCCAAGCCAGGTAAGAGGGACACCTCTGAGAGCCTCACTGAACTTCAATCACAGGCCCTGAAGCATTTGGCAGTCTGTTCATCCTCTCGGATTGCTGCTTTCAGGTGGGCTAGCACTCTGGCACTGTCTTAACAGAAAGCAGCATAGCACGAGCGCTGATGCACGTACGACATACAAAGTGCATCAAGACCTACAGTCAAAACTGCAAGATGCACCAACAGCATTGCATTGACACGTGCATGTGGCTGCTTTGAGAGACAAATGCAGCTTTTCTTAGTTCTCACCTGCATCTTTTTTGGGAGAGGTAATCAAACAGTCGTGTGCTTTGTATCAGTGTGTTTTGCTATGATGTCACTTTCCTGGAGATCCCTCAGTCGGTTTGCCGAGTCTGGGCTGCAGCCCAGCAGGCCAATTGCAGGCTTTGCCACGCTAAGCGGCGGCTGCTGCATCGGCACTTTGCTCACATGCGAGCAGGCCAACATAAACATCCTGCTGCAGGCAGCCGTCACTCTCTCTCACACCGCATGCACACACACACCCACACACACACACACACATCTGTTTGGAAAGCTCATCTGGGATGTTTTTGTGTTGTTTTTTCTTTTCTTTTTGTCATTTGCTCACCTGCATACTAAGCTCTGCTGTTCTAATGAACATCTTGCTTTCACTCCAAGGGGGAAGAAGCTTTTTCCAGGACTGTGGTTCCGTCCAGGTACCAGGTCAAAAGCTAATGCACCTGCAATTCTGTGAATACTGGAAGGTGCTCAGGCATCTTAGCAAAGCTTACCAGTGCTGGGTGTGCAATGTACCATAAAAATTGCACAGCTGAGTTTATTATGTAAGACTGCTTGCGTGTCACATTAAAACTACACATGTATATTCAGAGACTTTGGATGGAAGTAATATTCTGTCCATGGAGAAGCATTTATGTGGATGTGGCTGATTTCTGTACCACCTTAATGGGTTCTGTTCATCCACCGTCCCGGCAAGTGCCTCTGCAGGCAGTAAGATCGGCAGAGCTGCTTGTGTGCCCAGGAACTTGTCCTGTTTTCCGAAGGCCTCCCGGAACGCAGCAGCAGCAGGGAGATAGTAAAACAGCCCAGTACGTGTTGGAAAAGCACTTCTGAGCTGTGAGTCGGTGGCAGGCGCCACGTGAGCCCCTCCATGCAGACGCTAATGTGGAGCAGTCACTCGATGGCACATATGCCTGTACTTCTCCTTCACAATCCCTCTCTCCTGACTCACGCTTCGGCTCACCAGGGGTTTCAATGCATCTACCAGATACTTTCTCAAAAACAGGAAAGTCATTCCAAGTAAGTGGACCAGACTGTGCCAAAGAGCTTTCTTCATTTATATGCCCCAGGACTCTCAGCAACATTACAGCATGTGTGATTTGCTGCACTGCTGCCGTTGAACCTGCAGGGGGCTCCTTACTTCCATTTGCTAACATTTGCCTCTTCAAACTGAAGTGGCAGTTTGGGCTGTGTGCGGTTCTGTAGCTTAGGACTCCTCGGGATCGGAAGTAACTGGGTGTTAGTGTCAGTTTGAGTGGTGTGCGGTTCTGTAGCTTAGGACTCCTCGGGATCGGATGTAACTGGGTGTTAGTGTGGGTTTGGGCTGTGTGCGGTTCTGTAGCTTAGGACTCCTCGGGATCAGAAGTGACTGGGTGTTAGTGTCAGTTTGGGCTGTGTGCGGTTCTGTAGCTTAGGACTCCTCGGGATCGGATGTAACTGGGTGTTAGTGTCGGTTTGGGCTGTGTGCGGTTCTGTAGCTTAGGACTCCTCGGGATCGGAAGTAACTGGGTGTTAGTGTCGGTTTGAGTGGTGTGTCGTCTGTGGTTTATGACTGCTCTAATTTGGAAGGTTGCCTGTTCAAACCCTGTGGCTATCAGTCATGTCACTGTTGGGCCCCTGAGTGAGGCCCTCAATGTCCAGCTACAGGGGTGCTGCACGCTGACTGATCCTGCGCTGTGACCCCGAAGCTTGTGCTCACCTGTATAAGTGTCTTATGGAAAGGCAGTAACAACCCAGTTTCCCCATGGGATGAATAAAATATTTCTAGTTTTAGGGATGGATTAAGTTTTGGGAGATTATTAATTCAGCAACAAGTAATTCAGCAACAAGTTAATTTAGCCATTTTCTTTAACATATTTAATTTTAATTTTAGTGATCAGTGGTCATTGTTGACACACCACAGTGCACAACAACAAAATGCGTCCTCTGGATTTAACCCATATGTGACATCGTGACATAGCAGGGGGCAGCTAATTCTGCAGCATTGGTTCCAGTCCTCCGTTGCTTTCTGGGTGTGGCTGTTTTTCCCCAAATCGAGCAGCTTTCCTCTGGGTACCCTGGTTGTCTACCACACTCCAAAGACGGGCAGCTGAATGGCCCATGGTGTGTCATGACATGCATGCTCTGTGATGAGCTGCTTGTTTCCCCTGCTGTCTGCCCCAGGCTGCAGGAGCCTGTGCCCATCAGCCAGTGCACACATCAGCCCAGATAAGCAGTTCTTGGATAAATGCGTGTTAGGAAATAGGAAACTTCCTGCCACCAGAGTCCTAACACAGCTGACCTCTGTTTTCTCTGTTTTTCTTAAATAATATGATTGGCTGCCTGGCTCTGAGCTCGTTTGCCACGGTCCTGTGTGTGGCCCTTTAGAACCACAGCACCCTCTTTCTGCAGATGAGGCCAACGTAGTGAGTGAGAGCGTTGAGCTGGATGAGGCGGAACCCGGCATCGCCGGCAATGCCATCGCCCCCAAGGAGGACGCGACCACCCCAGCTGGCATGCCGGCAGGCTCTGAGCTCATGTGCGAGCGCTCCTGCGAGGAGCTGCACAGCCTCTTCCAGGAGCTGCAGGGACTGCGAGTCGTGGTGGGAAACCTCATCGATGGCTTGCAGAAGGTGGTGAGGAGCCAGCCGGGCCACAACAGCTGTATTACTGTAGCTGCTTAGTGTCATCGTCCCAATAAGGAGAGGATGCCAGTATGAAGTCACAAGAGTGTCACAAGGCTGACTTGATGCTGTATACTCTACTCTGTATACTCGACTCTGTATACTCGACTCTGTATACTCTCCAGCCAGTAGGGCCTCGCTTAGATGATCTTCAGCTCAGATCCAGCCCTGTATATGAGGTTGCATGTTAGTCTGAGAGCTGTGGGGAGTGTCTTACTAACAGAGAAGAGGCCATCTCACGCAGCTTTTTGCTGCCATATCTGGTGCCCAGAGGCTGCCTTACATGCCTCCACATGCTCTGTGTAGCCATCAAGCCTTTAGAAATCAGGGGAAATGATATATTTGCAGGGTCGCTTCAGTCAGCAGAAACAAGCAGGTGTGTCAAGAGCCTCAGATTACTCAAGAACAGAGTATATGCATACACATGTAGTGCTGATAACTGACTCCAGCATAACAGATGAACTCATAATGAACATGTGTGTGTGTGTGTGCATGTCTTCAGACAGAGGAGAACAATCTCATGAGGAAGACCCTGGCAAAGATGAAGACTTCCAGTGAGCAGATCTGCTGGCAGGATGGCCGACAGTTCGAGGACAAGGAGGAGTGGGTGGTGGACAGCTGCACCAAGTGTACCTGCCAGGTCAGGGGCATGTGCAGGCGGGGCAGTGATGGGGCAGGATGGTGGGGCAGGGCAGGTAGGACAGTGGCAGGATAGCTGGGGGGATGAGGCAGTGGCGGGGTGAGGCAGGATGGAGGAGGAGCAGATGGTGGGGCAGGTGGTGGGATGGGGCAGGAGTGGGGCACGATGGTGGAGGAACAGATGGTGGGGCAGGGCAATGGAAGGGGTGGGGCAGATGGTGGGGGAGGACAGTGGCAGGGCAGATCAGGGGGTGGAGCTGTGGCAGGGGTGGGGCAGCGGGAGGCAGTGCTGGGTGGAGGAGGGGCAGGTAATGGGATGGGGCAGGGGTTGGGGGGGCAGTAGCTCATCAGGGTGGGGAAGTAGTAGGGATGAGGCAGGTGGTGGGGGGCAGGAGCATACTACTGCATGAGTCTGACTTAAATGCAGTTTTTTTCCTGCAGGATGGGAAAGTGGTCTGCCGTCAAATCATGTGTCCTGCAGTGGCCTGCGCCAATCCCACCTTCTCTGATGGGGAGTGCTGTCCCGCGTGCCTGCGTGAGTCCAGCATCTCCTACTCAGCAGTCCTCTTCATAGCTGTCCTCTGTCAACTTGGTCCTTTTCCGCTGCAACTCTTATTTCCACATTCCCTGCCATTTTCTTTTGATCTCTTGTGCTTTTTCTGAACTGCTTTTGCTGTTCTGTGCCAGGTCCCTAAGTTTCCCCTTCAGTTATGTTCCAATAAATATAATTTAAAGAAAAATATGATTGTTGTAAGGCTTGCCCCTGTTCCAGAAATGGGACAGCTTTGACAAATGACACTCCGGCTGGGAAGCTGCTCATCTTCTCCAAGGTTTTTTTTAGCCATCCACCGAACCACAGGAGCTCTTCACATTTACTGCATGTTGATCCCTTAAGCTGTGCTCTGAATATTTCCCGAACTCCAAGGATTTAAAAACAGCTGCACTTCAAAAGCACACACGAGATGCTGCACATGTAATGTCATCGTGAAGTCCCCACTGGTTTCAGGGAGAACATTGAGTCATCTCACACGCCCCAGCCTCGGTGCCCAAATCCTGCCCATATGTTTGCCCAGCCAATGACGGTGATGACGGCTGGTCACCCTGGTCGGAATGGACTGAGTGTTCGGTCACCTGCGGCTCAGGGACGCAGCAGCGGGGCCGTTCCTGTGATGACAGCAGCAATGCCTGTGCTGGCCCTTCTATCCAGACACGCCGATGCAGCCTCAGCCGCTGTGAGAGCCGTGGTGAGTTGATGTCAGCATGTTGCCTGCAGATGGGCTACCAGTTCAGATTCAGCTAGCAGGACTTCAATGTGGAAGTTCCACAGTGACTGCAAAGCTGGGCAGATGTGTGTATCCTAGAACAGTGTCCTCCACCCCAGCCAGGATCAGGCAGGAAAGATCCCTGAGCAGCTCCACCCAGCAATGCGTCACCCGTCTTTGGCTGAGGGTCACACTTACTTTAGAGCTAAGGAATGTGTTTAGTGACTAGAGTGCTTATGATGCTGCTGATGGTGGTGAGGAGGAGTCTAAGTCCTTGGAGCAATATCGCATGTTACACCAATGACTTTTGCATGACTTTTATGCAACATACAGAAATTAAACTTAAAATTTTGTTAAACGCAGTCAGGACCAGCATACCCCAGGGTGCACTGGATAATGGAGGGAGTGGTGGAGATGGTCTAGTCAGCTTACTCTGGTATTCACTGACTAATGATGGGTAGAGGTAGTTTAGGTCAGCTTACTCCAGTGCACACTGGCTGATGGATGGGGTGGTCAAAGTGGTCTAGCTCAGCTTACTCCAGTATTCACCAACTGATGAAAGGTGGAGGTAGTTTAGGTCAGCTTACTCCATGGTGCACTGGCTAATGGAGGGGGTGGTAGAGTTGGTCTAGGTCAGTTTAATCCAGTGTGTACTCACTGATGGAGGGGTGGTAGAGATGGTCTATTGACCTACTCCAGTGTGCACTGGATGATGAAAGCTAGAGGTGGTTTTGGTCAGCTTACTCCAGTGTGCACTGGCTGGTGGAGATGGGTGGTGGAGGTGGTCTAGGTTGGCTCTGGTGTGTACTGACTGATGAAGGGTGGAGGTGGTTTATGGCAGCTTAGTTTGATGTGCACTGGCTAATGGAGGGGGTGGTGGATGTGGAGTAAGTCAGCTTACTCCAGTGTGCACTGGCTAATGGAGGGGGTGGCGGATGTGGAGTAAGTCAGCTTACTCCAATGTGCACTTAATCATGAAAGGGTGGATGTGCTTAAGTTGGCTTACTACAATGTGAACTGAGTAATGGGGAGGGGTGGTTAAGGTGGTGTTCATTGGTTGATGACGAGAGAAGTTGGTTTAGGTCAGTTTACTCCACTGTGCAATGGCTGGTGGAAGAGGTGGTCTAGATCAGGTTACTCCAGTGTGCACTGGCTGATGGAGAGGGGTGCTGGAGGTGGTCTAGGTCAGCTTGCACTTTCCACAACATAAGCAGGGAAAAATGTTATGACGTATTCTAGTTTTTTCTGCCAACTTCTTACACAATCTGCCTGAATCATAAAGTCATAATCATCGGCCAAAAAACACAGAGTTTTGTATAGTTTTTATTCCATTTCCATTCCCCTGACCTAATCAGTAGAACTATTCTGAGAGCATGAGCAGATGAGGCCGAGCTGGAGCTGAGTCTCGCGTACACATGGGACATATTAAGGCCTTATGCTGCTAACTGTTTGGTTGCTCTGTCAGTCCGACAGGATGGTGGGTGGAGTTTGTGGTCACCATGGTCCTCCTGCTCAGTGACATGTGGCGAGGGCCAGGTTACCCGCATTCGACACTGCAATGCCCCCATGCCTCAGAGGGGGGGCAAAGACTGCCAAGGCACTGGCCGGGAAACGCAGAGCTGCCAGGCGGACCCATGTCCCAGTGAGTATGACGGGGCACATATCACATAGGTGCACACAAACATACAGGGGCACCAGCTGCCAAAGTAGAGCCCCAGTCCCACTGACATGCCTCCAGTAAGAGCACGGGGTTAAGGACAGTGCCAGCAACAGGCGTGGCATTTTGGAAACTGGATCTGTGAATGATTGAGGGTTCACAATCCCACAGGTAATTTCCATTATGTCCATCAGGCCAGTACGCAGTTGCAGTTTGCACCTTTAGCTACATAACTTAATAAACATCATGCTGTATCTGACAAAATAAGCAAGAAAACAATTATAAAATGCCTGCAATTTGCTTGCCTGTTGCCATTGGTCAGTCAGCAGCTATCATTCAATGGGACATGAGCTATGACCTGTAGTGGGGCATTGATCTCTCAGACCTGACTGGGCGTCTGGGGACCCTCCCCATGACAGCGCTGTCCTGTCCCCCTGTAGCAGTGGGGTATGCAGCCCGATCATGCTCTGAACCTTCTAGCATTAACCTGATCATTAGCAACACGTGTCTGTTCATCTAAGGCTGTGTGGACAGGATTTCATTTATTTCCTATTCAATTATAACGGCACGACATGCAGCGAGTTTACCTGGCAGCTTGGAAGCTTTGCTTCTCTTCGAGTCCCATCTGGAAGCCTGATGTTGATCCTGCTCTCCAACTTCTTCACTACTTCTATCCTGTCTCACCCCTTCACCGTGTGCCCCCTCCCCCGTCCCACTGATTCATCTTTGTGTTGACTGGCAGTCGACGGTGGGTGGGGTCCCTGGTCTCCATGGGCAACCTGCTCGGCCACCTGTGGAGGGGGTCTGAAGAGCCGTAGCCGGGAATGCAACAGCCCACCCCCCCAGCATGGGGGCCGAGGTTGCATGGGTGAACCCAGTGACAATGAGGTCTGCAACAGGCAAGACTGTCCCTTAGGTAAGAGAGCCTGGCCACACTCATACCTTTTGATCACACCCCTTAACCTATCGGAAAGAACCTGTTCACATCCACACCACTGACCACACCACTTAACCTATCAGTAAGAGAACCTGGCCACACCCACATCCCTGACCACACCCCTTAACCTATCGGTGAGAGCCTGTCCACATCCATACCGCTGACTACACCCCTTAACCCATCAGTAAGAGAACGTGGCCACACCCACACCCCTGACCACATCCCTTAATCTATCGATAAAAGAGCCTGGCCACACCCACACCCCTGATCACACCCCCTAACCTATCAGTAAGAGAACCTGGCCACACCCACACCCCTGACCACATCCCGTAATCTATGGATAAAAGAGCCTAGCCACACCCACACCCCTGATCACACCCCTTGCCTTCTGACCCTATCAGTAATAGAGCCTGGCCCCATCCACAACTCTAACCACACCCCTTACCCTCATATCCTATCAGGAAGAGATCCAGTCCACACCCACACCCTGGACTACACTTCCGTCTATCTAGTAGACTCTTTTATCCAAAGCAATATACAATTGACAAAGCAGGCTCAGAGTCCCTAGCCATGCACAAGCACCCAGTGGTGAAATCACTCTGCTAACCCAAGGAATTCAACTGGTGACATTCTGATCATGAACACAGACGTCTGACCCACAGAGCCATACACTGCCCCAGAAATAGACCTTCCACACATACAATCAACTGAGATAATCATATCCCTCAGCCCTTTAACTCTCCCTGATTATTCCCTCTAAATAAATTATGATCCCACACCACTGACAACACTTTAGATCATCATATCCCCATTTATTACATAGATGGCTGTCTCTCAAACCCCTGCTTTGCTGGTGTGGAATGCCATACTGATACCGATGGATTCTGGGAGTGTGGTCCCTGCCCTCTGGGTTTCCGTGGCAATGGTACCTTCTGTGAGGATGTGAATGAGGTATGTATCCAGGGCAAGAA
This sequence comes from Isichthys henryi, assembly GCA_026776945.1. Taxonomy (NCBI): domain Eukaryota; kingdom Metazoa; phylum Chordata; class Actinopteri; order Osteoglossiformes; family Mormyridae; genus Isichthys; species Isichthys henryi. Next base: position 234,277 of record JAODJX010000043.1, read on the forward strand.
CCACAGATGCACCTTGACTATCAGCCCAGCATCATCCATTAAGTCAGCATAGACTACGGTCCGCGGGGCCATCTAGATACCCTCTACAGCTCTAAAGCACTCGCCCTTTATAATATTGTTCCAAATAAAATGCGATATGATGACCTTACTGGGCCCCTGTGTCCCCACAGTGTGACATGGTGTCAGACCTGTGCTACAAGGTGGTCGGAGCAGAGCGCTGCATCAATACAGAACCTGGGTTCCATTGCCTGCCGTGCCCCCCCAAGTACAAGGGCACTCAGCCTTATGGCTTGGGGGTGGAGGCCGCCAAGAACAGCAAGCAGGTCTGCATCGCTTTGACCCACACATGCTTATATCCCGGTCATGACAGCACACACCTGCCTCAGATTATAACCCCCTCACTGCTCCTCTTTAGAGTATAATCCTCTGAAAGGACCTCCTCCCCTTACTGCTCCTCTTATACTGCTTAGAATATTACTCCCTGAGAAGGCCTCCTCCCCTCACTGCTCCTCTTATACTGCTTAGAGTATAACTCCCTGAGAAGGCCTCCTCCCCTCACTGCTCCTCTTATACTGCTTAGAATATAACTCCCTGAGAAGGCCTCCTCCCCTCACTGCTCCTCTTATACTGCTTAGAGTATAACTACCTGACAGGACTGCCTCCCTTCACTGTTGGTCTTATAGTCCCATTTTATTCAAGAAAAATTGAATTATGGGTCATTATATTTGATAATAATGCAATATACTTAAAGTATCATGGTGACTCAGACCAAGAGCAGTAGCATCAGAGTTGGAGCTGAAGGCCTCTATGTTTTCACCTGCAGGTGTGTGAACCGCACAACCCCTGCAAGGATGACACCCACAGCTGCCACAAGTCTGCCAGCTGCATCTTCCTCAGTCATTTCAGTGACCCCATGTACAAGTGCGAGTGTCGGATCGGCTATGCCGGTGATGGCTTCATCTGTGGGGAGGACTTTGACCTGGACGGCTGGCCCAACCTGAACCTGGCATGTGGGGCGAATGCCACCTACCATTGCAAGAAGGTACCATGACCGGAAAGACTGGAGATCTGAGAAAAACACAGGGAAGTGCACTTTCATCACATGTGCATCGACATTTGCTCCTTAACATGCTTACAATGTGCTGTCAATTTGACTGCTAATGTATATTATATCATCCCAAGTTTCTAATACAACCCCTAAGAAGGGAGGGAGCATCCTCAGCTGTATGTTATAACCCCTAAGAAGGGAGGGAGCATCCTCAGCCGTATGTTACAGCCCCTAAGAAGGCAGGGAGCATCCTCAGCCGTATGTTATAGCCCCTAAGAAGGGAGGGAGCATCCTCAGCTGTATGTTACAGCCCCTAAGAAGGCAGGGAGCATCCTCAGCCGTATGTTACAGCCCCTAAGAAGGCAGGGAGCATCCTCAGCCGTATGTTATAGCCCCTCAGAAGGGAGGGAGCATCCTCAGCCGTATGTGAGAG
>JAODJX010000043.1:239154-249875 GCA_026776945.1 Isichthys henryi
GTGAGTGTGCCCTGCGATGGGCTGGCCCCCCATCCTGGGTTGTTCCCTGCCTCGTGCCCATTGCTTCCAGGATAAGCGGTTTGGAAAATGGATGGATGGATGGATGTTTCATGGCTTCCTGGTTTCTCTCTCTATGAGCAGGTCCGCACCCTCTGGCATGACCCCAATAACATCGGCTGGAAGGACTACACCGCCTATCGCTGGCATCTCATACACAGACCCAAGACTGGTTTCATTAGGTACCGAGCCTCTAGGCAATATTTTGTTCATTACCCTTCCTGCTTAAACACTATGCTGTTTAACCACTATACTGCCTATATTAACACTATATTGCTTAACTGCTATTGTCCACCTTGACAGGGTGGTGGTTTACGAAGGAAAGCAGATCATGACCGACTCTGGTCCCATCTATGACAGAACCTTTGCTGGGGGAAGACTGGGCCTCTTTGTCTTCTCCCAGGAGTTGGTCTTCTTCTCAGACCTGAAATATGAGTGCAGAGGTGAGATCGACGCTATCGCTATTAGCCCAATTCCTCTTCTTCCTATTATTGTTATTATTATGTTTTGGTGTCAGGGGTCTGTTTCATGAAGCAGGATTTTTTGCTTAGCTTGATAACTGGTCAGCTTTAAGGTGCCCCAGTTTAAATGGGCTTTATCTCCGTTCACTTATATTTAACCTGGACTAAATGCAAGTTATCTGGCAGTGTAAGAAATCCTCATTTGTGAAACAGGCCCAAAGTTCCCTACTTGTTTTTTTTACATTTACTCCAAAAAAGTGAACATTCACAGCTAAATAGTAACTTATTTTAATGATTACGACTAGTGTTTTCATTCTGTTGGTTTTCTCCCTTTGCAGACAACTAGGTCCTGTCAGCTGGAAGTGGGGTTTTCCAGCCCCAATCACCAAGCTTACAAAGTCACACAAAGGACTGAAAATGATCCAGGGCCAGTGCTGCAGCTCTGTTCTCAGTCTGCACCATAAAGATGCAGCGATGCACAGACCATGTTATCCTGTTGTAATACATGCTCATTGTCCACCGCCACCTCAACCTATGACTTTTTTATAATCCTCAGCACCTACTCCTGTTCCACCAAGGAAAGCAGAAGCTGATGTTTCCAGTAATAATCCAGGCAGGACAGAAGCCTTCAGATCAGAATTTCATAAGCCTCCAGTAACTATACCCTAAATTCCATTATACACAATTTTTCTACAAATATATGCCTGGGTGAATTATACATTTTTTTTTTACTAAACTTATTACCATTTTGATGCTATAAAACCACCTTTCTGCAATTTTTTTTTTCAGATTTAATTGCACGGTTCTGTACAAGTTGCCATTTTTATTTTTAACAACTGCCAACTGCCACATTGCACCCATAAATGACACAGTGAAATTCACTTAGTAACAGGATTTCCTCATTAATGCAGAATCACAACATTCCGTTTTGATTGCACAAGTAGCTTTTGAAGGTAATTACATCATTTTCTGTTACTTTGAATGAGTACTTTAAAAAACATGTTATGTTCTGTTTTTAGTAAATTTCTGATTGTTTTTTAGTCAATCCTAAAATTAAAAAAGTTTGCTAGCTTTATATTTTAATTGCTTTAGAGGATCAAAATGTTTATAAGATTGTATTATAATTTCTTCTGTAAATTATTCACGTTTTGCCTCAGATGTTTGTTTTAAAATTAGACACCAGTTGTACATAATTATTTATTTGTTTACACTGACAAAATTTTAAATGAAATGCTAAATGTCATTATCCAAATTTGCCCAAGCATAACAATAAGTGGTGCGGCATGCAGACAGTGTCCTGGTTTTACATTTGCTGAAATGGCTTCTAACAAGAATATTATCTGAAGATGTTATGTCCTCTTTATGGCACCTTTACCCTAAATCAATTAATTATGGATTTATTGAGGTTTCACTATAAGCTTGGATTTTTTTAAAGTCATGTTTAGAAATTTAAAAAAATAAAAAAATAAGACACTCGCTTGGATCAGATTATGACGTGATGAAATCTGATCTCCCCAGGCTTACTGACGCAGATTTGAGCTTCCAAACACCCCCTGCTGGGGGCTTTATAGCATGTTGAAGCTGAGGGTTTCGGTTCCCTACCAGCCGGATCGCGGTGCTCATGTTTATGCAGACCCCCGCTGGGCTCTACAAAACCTGCATTCTCCCTAACGTTTAATAATCACGACAGTCTGCTTTCTCTTTCTGTCAGATTTCAGCAGAAACCAACGGCCGTATGTAACAGGAATGAAATTACACTGTTTCTCAAATAAACCTTTTTTCTTAGACGTCGTCTGTTGAGTTTAATGGGAAGTGAGGTGATCTTGGTTGGAAATGTGGTCACAGAGAATTCGATAGTAGATAAAACTATTTAGGAAAAGCGAGAGCATACTACTTTTAATTTCGTTATCTAAAAGCAATATTTATTGCTTTAACGAAATTATTCTCTTCATAAAGGAAGTCTTAAACTGTGGACAGATGGATGAAATGAACTTTGTACCATGAGCAGAACACTGCAGTACATGGGCACCCCGGTGTAGCCTGCTTACACACAACATGATCGACTGTTTTTGAGCTTCATGCGTAATGAAAACACAAACACGATGCATGTGCAAGTCGCCTGCCCAGTACTATAGCTGTAACCGTAACTTGCACTCGACGCAGCCATGTCTCAGAGGACACCGAATTCCTGTGAACAGGGAATGCTTCCGAACGCCGAGTTTAAAGAGAAGAGCGGCTCACGTGCTTGTTTTTAACCTAAATCTACGGGAGCTGAATTGCAACGAAAACCACGGAAAGAGGAGCAGGACGAGTTGACAGAAAAGCGGAGATTAATGCTGATGCTGGGCCTTTGGAGGGCACTCGGTGCACTGCCGGTAAGCGCCCGCCCCGTGCCCGAGGGAACCGCACCACAGGCTCCCTGCATTTTTAAATATTTCACAATTTCTTGGCCTCAATCAAAACCATTTCCACCAAATGTAATTAGTTTAGCAGTTGTATTTGTTCTCATTGTGTATAAAACCTTACAAACTGTTTTATTCATTGTGCAATAAACCTAGAAGTGTCAGGGGCTGTCAGGAAAGAGCAAGTCACCACAGGACGTCAACTACGATTACAAAGATAAAGTTTTTAAATACAATTCATGCAGCTACCCATCGGGTCGGGTCTGGGTTCACATAAAGAGTTCTTCACAACTACCTCCCCCTAGCAAAACCAATCCCTCCAAGCACATATCGACACACGTTACCACACAGTGAATCTCACACCACTCAACATCCCGGTTAAGGCACGGCAAACCAACAGCATGATAAATCCCACATTTCAGGCACAGACAAGAGATGAGTGAATGTGTGCCGTACCTTCTAATCCCACCCAGCCACTGGCTGGCTGTGCTGCCTTCATAAAATACATAGAAATATTATCCCTGGAAAAGCAGCAACTGTCACACTCCTAGCCCCCAGTGCTAACTGTCGTCGCCCTACTCCACATCAGAAGCTGACCCTGCAGCCTGCTATCTATCTACACCGCCGACAGCCCTGAACAGCATACAAACAGTACCCAACTCCCTGAACTGGTGAGTGCTTACCTTGCCAGGGTAAGTCTTATCAAGCACCATTTCCCCCCACATTATCCATCCTACCTCTTTTAATACCACACCACTCAACAATGCTCAGGTGTAGCCACTTAATTAACCCCACTACCTTCCACACAAGTCCCTCCCCCACATACGCACACCCACAGGTCACTTCATTACAATTACAACATTTTTGTTTAGTCTGTATGAACTGCAGTTCTCCAACTGTACTCATAATACTTATCTAGCTGTAGATTTTTGATGTTTAATAATTATTCTGTTTTTGACCACACTTTATTAATAATGAGACATTGTTACATAGGTTACTTACTCAACAGTTTGATTCTTTGAGAGGCAAAAGTGAAAGCCATGCCTGTGTAATTACAGTGTTAAGGGACACCAACCCCACAAGGCTGTAATTCATCCACAGTAGTGTGAGCAGGCCTGGACTGGCCATCAGGAATGCCGGAAGACTTTCCGGTGGCCTGGCCTGCCATTCAGAGCAGACCTTTAAATAATCAGATGATGAAATGAGTCAGATGTTTTAGTACAAAATGTTCAGGCACTGCATTAGTATGTTAGTAGTACTACTCGGTAGTATGATCTGCCTGTCATGACCCCAGAGCACCAAGGGACCCTCGTATCAGAGTGTATAGATAAATAAAATTAAATTAAAAAGTCCAGTTGCCTTTATATAATGAACACTCTTGGCACCCGAATGACCGGTGAACCCCTGCAAAGCTCTGCTATTGACTGTCAAATAAATGATATTGCGTTTAATTGGTTTAGGATGCACTGCCTCGCGACTCACCATGAGAAAAGTTTTGCTACTTACGTTAATGATTGCGTAATTGCATCTCATGTTTATTTGTAAGACTGTTGTAGTGTTTGTGGGTGGTGTTGTCTTAATCATGCACATAATCACAGACATACTGATCATCTGTGTTCAGTTTCCTTCATTTAGGTAAAGAATCTGTTCTTTTGTGTGTGGTTTTGTCTGGCTTGTGGATTTCACATTGGCACTGTGCTCAGCTGAGCTGTTGTTTCCGATGCTTAACCTTCAGAAAATGTTATTTATTCCACAGCCAATCGATCAGTTTAAAAGCCATACCAGCGACTTTGCTGATGTGCTGCTTTCACTGCATTTTCCACATCTTTTTCCCCAAACTGAAGTCACATATAGAATGAGGGGGATCAGTAAAAGATAATCCCCAGATGTGGGAGTCTGAACTCCTGAAATATGTGATAACATGACCATAATCATGTTATTTTTAGGGATTCTGTAAAAGTAAAACCATTTGTGTGTCTTTTTCTTACGGCATGGGTTGTCGTTGGCGGGAATGAGGGTGACGATTCACTGGCACCTTTTTGATGAAAGGGATTTATTAACGAAAAACAGAACATACTGGGACAGGCACAAAAAATGACCACCATCCATCCATCCATCTTCTACCGCTTTTCCATGTAGGGTTGCGGGGGCAGCAGTCTAAGCAGGGAAACCCAGACTTCCTCTCCCCGGCAACTTCGTCCAGCTCCTCTGGGGGAATCCCGAGGGGTTCCCAGGATATATGAGAGACAGTCTCTCCAGCTTGTGCTGGGTGTTCCCCGGGTCCTCCTCCCTGTGGGACATGCCTGGAACACCTCACCAGGGAGGCGTCCAGGAGGCATCCTGACCAGATGCCCGAGCTACCTCATCTAGCTCGTTTCAGCCTCTTGTATTTGCGACCTCGTTCTTTCGGTCACTACCCACAGCTCGTGAGAATAGGTGAGGGTAGGAACGTAGATCGACTGGTAATTTCGAGAGCTTTGACTTTTGACTTGGCTCCTTCTTCATCATACCAGATCGATGCAACGCCTGCATCACTGCTGACGCCACACTGACCCACCTGTCGATCTCCTGTTTCATCCTAAAAGGACCACAAGGGGTCAAAAAGCAAACAGGGAACCCAAAAACCAACTGCAAGAACTCTAACACAACAAGGAACCGGGATTATAAGATAAGCAGCATCTCAAACACACAGCAACATGAACAAACAATAGCTGAGTAAAGAACTGAACAGGGGGAGGCACTAAAATACAAAGGGCAACTGGACTAATGAGATGGACAAGGTGTGGAACATCAGACAATCAACCAAACACAGAAGGTGCAGCACAACGAGCAATGGATAGACCAATTAAGGAAACACAAAAATTTAATTAAAAATTGTCCCTGGACTTTCGGTTACCCCCTTAATAAATATAGCCAAGCTGGAGGGTCCCCTACAGTAAAGGTTTGCCTGATTATCAGCAATGGTGATGTTGTTAACGGCGGTTTTTAAAATTTTCTGGCAAAATATATGTGTTTCCTTTCCTATGGGGTGTTGAGACTCTGATTTTATGTTTGCATGTCTGTAATGCTTAGTCAGCCCTCAAAGTGGTAGAAGAATTCCACCTAGCCGCCCCATGCAGGCATTTGACAGTAACATCACCAGTCGTCATCAAAGCAGCCCGACCAAACATGTCGACCTCAGCTGTTGAGCTTTCGCCACCTTAAGCATTAGTTTGAGAACTACAAATAACTTCTTCTTAAATATACAATTTTAAAGATATTAGCTTTTGAAGTAAATTCATTCTGTACAATTTAAATTAGTTTACATCACATTTCAGTGGATTATACTGATTAAATTAGCTTGAAGAAAAATATCCATATATATGTAACTGATTTATTATAGCCCATTTTAAAAATCTCACAAGGGTTTTCCAAAGTTCTACCTCTCTTTCTGAGCAAAGGGAATCATTTCCTTATATGGAAAATGCAGTATCTGTAAATAAACCCTCCAGAGAACATTATGTCTCAGCTGGCAGCAGTTTCATACCTTGGCGGTCCAGCTGTGTCCTTTCTTTCATATCCCTGCAATGTATGATTTAAGATCACTGTAAAACTGCCCAAACCACAGCACTGTTTTCCACAGAACGATGGCAATTACTGCACTTGTCTGTTAGTTTCTTATTTTTTCTGGCAGGTATCAGGAAGACTGTTGTGATGGGAAGTGGCCCAAATTAGGAATATGGTAGTGCCCATACCGTTGTCATTCGGGGAAGGACACGTCTCACAGTGTACTTGTGAGACGGACACTAAGGCGTCCCATGAGATGGTTTGCTGTTACAGCTCTGAGAAAATACAGAGAAAATACTCAGCTAGAGTCAAAAGTACTCAGGCAGAGAAAATACTCAGCTAGAGTCAAAAGTACTCAGGCAGAGAAAATACTCAGCTAGAGTCAAAAGTACTCAGAAGCTGGATTGTGTAAAGCTGAGTATATATATTTTTTGTATTAGTTAGCAGATGCTTTTACCCAAATCAGGGTACTACTGGAGAATCAGGGTCAACCAGTCCTTGGAGCAATTCGGGTTAAGGCCCCAATGGTGAAATCACATTGCTGACCTTCTAATGACAGTATAAGCTCATAGAGCCTGGCACCACCCTCAGCAAATCTCGGAACTGCATGTTTTTTTCCTTGAGGGAGAGCAAGCTGAGGGAAACCCTCAGAAACATGAGGAGAACATGCCAGCTTCCCACACAACCAGGGAAATTGGAGGCCTGTAACATCCCAGCTAACCATGCATCTGCCACAGCATTTCAAAAATGACACACTGGCGCCATCTGCTGGGAAATTAAAAGCCATGCTATTCCATAACAATCAAGGCAGAGTCACAGGGAGCTTGGAGCCTCACTGAGGAGAACAGTGGATGGACTGCAGGTTCATTACTGGACAGACACGCGCAAGTACATGCTGAGGGACATTTACAAACAGGAGAATTTTACTCATTTTCTTTGCTGTGTGTATTGTGACCACAAATTGAAATCTGACTTACATAATTGGTACATAATTGGCACCTTCTGTAAAAGTCAATATGAGCAAACGCATTTCTGGTCAGATGCAGGTGTGAGCTGGGCCAGTCCAAACCCATGTGATGCCCCTCCCCACAGTTGCTAAGTCGGAGGAGCCCCCTCAGAGGATGGTGCCCCATGGCACCTAATGAGTTTACCGACACTGGGTGCGAGAGGATTGCACAGCCGACAGCTCTTGTTTTATACTGTAGCATGCAGAAGCAGTGGGTCACTCCATCCAAAGTGTCCCCACACTCTGGTAAAACCTGAAACTTCCTTACTTTATGGGACATTATTTGAGCTCCCCATTCAGATAACCACAATTTTATACAAATCTGTGAATGTGATTGAAATACTAAAAATGCCAAAAGTCTCATATTTTGTTTGGTTGCTTATGGTTAAGATCGTCATGTTGGGATTAGAGTTTTCCCTGTAGAAATGAATGGATAGTCCCCACAAAGATATAATTAGAAACCCGTGTGTGTGTGTGTGTGTGTGTGTTGGGGCTGTTCCTTTATTGCTGTCCAGTAACTTGCAGTGACTCATGATGTTCCACAGGAGTCATTTTTAAATGCAGTTTGGCCTCAAGGTCACTGCTGTAATCTGCTCCAGCTCTTACGTCAGACAGAAGCAGCTCAGACTATTTTATAGTGTCCAGCAGTTCATTTGTTTCTTACCTGCCGTTCTGTAGCCACAACCATCCTTCCCCTCCAATCAAAATGTTGTAATAGTTGCTAATGTGTGATGCATGTGCACAAGTGCAGGTGCAAAATCTGCAGATCTGCAGTTCTAACTCTTCTCCATTTTTCCCTTTCACCTCTCTGTGCCCACACTTTCACTTCCCATGCAAAATAATTTAGCCTCAGATATAAATCATTACCTCTGGCATCTAGTAAATAATGAGGGGGCAGTAAGACAGAACTGAAGGGGAGGAGCTTAAAATAACACACGCCGCACATTCCTCTTCGTTGTTTTATTTTTTACTTACCAGGATTACTACTCCTCTAATCAACAAATCATCAACCACAACATGTAAGACTGTGACTTTGAAATGCGTCATTGCCATGCAGTTTGTCTCGTGATGCTCTATTCCAAGGACAGCCAGAGCCAGAAATAGAATAGAATGAATGAGCAGCAGTGTGGTGCCAGTACAGATGGCCAGTCCTCACAGAAGGTGCTCAGCGGATGATTTTAAGGACGTATTCTTACAGACAGCGAGGCCAGCCAAAGGAAAAAAACACAGCTTATACCCTCCAGTCCACGAAGAATATGAATCAGGGCCACAGAAGCAGAGAGTTATCAGGGCAAAAAAAAGCCAAACCTATAATGTTTGATAATACATGCCGACTCCAAAGTACATTCAAGCATTTAAAAAATCATATTGAGGTCAATACTTAAATATATACAGAGGTATGCAATCAACAGGAAGGGAAGATGATCATGGGAGGGAGGTGGGCCATCTTGGGGGGAGATAAACATTCAAATGTAAGACGTGTTTTAATTGGAGGTTTAAAACTGTTATTATCATGCTGTAATTTTCTGACACATGAACGTTACAGAGACGATTTAGATTTTTATGCAATGATCTCATTCAGTGTTGTGAGGGCAGCATTTAACCTGCTTTACCTTCTGTCACTCTACAGCCCTTTGACTTTGAAGCACCTGTTTTAGGTCAAAGTCATGGGGTCTGTAGGTTTTTCACCCTGTCTCAACACATAAAACATGAATTACAGCTATTGTTTAAATTTATAAATAACTTTCTAAATCCACAAATATACGAGGTGCTGCTTTCAATAGCAGACCTCCGGCATGGCGCACGGCTTCTTTCGAAAAGCCTGTGCATTTGGTTGCTGACCATATTCCCCTGTCATCTGCTGGGGGGAGAAGGGAAAGGAGAAAGATGGGAGGAGAAGGGAAATTACTGGAGGAGAAGAGAAAGGAGTAAGATAAGAAGAGAAGGGAAAGGAGTGGAGGAGAAAAAGGTGGAGGGGCAACGTCACAATTCCACCCAGGCATTTTAAAGGCAATATAATGGTCAGACTAATAGGTATTAAGATGTAAAGGCGCATCTTCCAGGGCTCCTCCTGAAGAGTGTACCTTTAACAGCACATCATTTAGGACGCGTCCTTAAAAGCGCACATTTAATAAAATCGCACATTTAATAAAATCGCGCATTAGCCCCGGCGATGACGGAGTGCGAGCCAACGAGCCGCCCGGCGCTCCTCTTCTGCCTCCTCGCCCTCGGCTATGCCGTCTACCTGGCTGTCGGAGCAGCCGTCTTCTCCGCGCTGGAGCTGCCGTACGAAGCGCTTCTGCGGCAGGAACTCCGAGCCATCAAGCTCCGCTTTCTCCGGGACAACGCCTGTGTGGCGGACGATCGCCTGGATGCACTGCTGTCTAAAGTCCTGGAGGCCGGCAACTACGGCGTGTCGGCGCTGAAGAACGCGTCGGCTGGTTGGAACTGGGACGTGGCGTCGGCGCTGTTCTTTGCCAGCACGGTGCTGTCCACCACGGGTGAGCTGCGGACCGCACTGTGGACCGTGTTATTATTTACGCTTTGGGAAAACTTCTTTGTGTGCCATAATGGAACGGCACGCCGGGGAACTCTAACTCAGTATTCATTTTCTGTGATTAGAAACTTTGAGGAAACTTTTTGCATTAGAGGAATTAATATCCGCCTGTCAAATGTGTAATTTACGATAACAGGATGGGTATCGACAGTTTGCACTACATATAACTTAATGTAAATGCGAAACTATCCATATCCGCCTCGTTAATGTCATCATTTCATGATTTATCTTTTTCTAAAATGGAGTTAGGTTCTTCCTCCCCGCTCAAAAATTTTAACTTAACCTAACTCTCATATTCCATAATATTATAAGAGAGGGTTATGCACTACTGCGTCCTTCACGTCGGTCAAAGCGCGTCGCTGCTCTGCAGACTGCAGACCTACAGACTGCCTGTCCTTTTACACTGAGCACTGCGGAGCTGTATGCGAGGCATGAATCAGCACAATGCCAGATACGCAGCGACAAAAACCCGCGTATCCGCACCGTGGTTACTCAGCAGGTCTAAGATAACGTGGACACACATTAAGTTAAAGTTTATTTATGAAATACACACCTGACGGGTTAAAGCGGCAGATGCAGTCAATGGAATGACTTTACCTGTGACTCCATGTAATTCATCCATCCATCCATCCATTTTCCAAACCGCTTATCCTTACTTGGTCGCGGGGGGTCTGGAGCCTATCCCGGAAGCA
>JAODJX010000043.1:333039-343788 GCA_026776945.1 Isichthys henryi
ATGCAGCGTGCTATGGTGCTGGTGGCACAGTTTAGCATAAGCAGCGTGCTATGGTGCTGGTGGCACAGTTTAGCATATGCAGCGTGCTATGGTGCTGGTGACACTGTTTAGCATAAGTGGTGGTGTGCTGTGATGCTGGTTCTCTATTATTTTAATTTGTGTGGGGAAAAATCAGGCAGAACACATTAAGATTAGAAGCTATAGTAATGGAGGTTTAATGCCCTGGATTTTACTACTCCCAATACCATGCATAAAATTAATTGGATACGGCACAGTTTGTTTGGAGACAGTACCCCATGGTGTTACATTCCAAATGTATTATTTGCGATGTGTGGTGGTCTGAGATTTATTTTGCCGTATGATTTTAGGTATAGTAAATTGCCCATAAAGCTTTTGAATTTTCATAAGCAAACTTTAAATTTGTGGAAAAAGGCTTTCAAGCATAACATGTCCTCTTAAGTGTACAACAATCAATATGTTTTATACAGAAGCAACACCATGTTTAATAAAGTGTGTTTTTAAAAGGACATTAATTTTCTGTCAAGTTTTATCGTTGAAAGTGGCAATCAAGTTAGCTATGAGAGGTTTATTTAGGAAAAGAATTTTAATATTACACCATCCATTGTCTCACTAGGAGCATGCCCCAACTTTGTCAGGCATGCATTCAAGCAGGTGGGGGCCATACAAATTACTGAGTGCAATTTTAGTTGCTGCAATGAAGGTTTTGGTAAAATGGACTAGCCTGCCGCATCATTTTTTCACTTTGATTTTCGGAGTGTCTTTGAATTCAGCCCTCTAGGTTGATATTTTTAATTTCCATCAAACGATGTGGCATCCTTTCGTTCCAAACACATTATCCAGTCCATATCAGTATAGATATCCAGCATGATTTTTTTCCCATTGAGATCTGAGACCCCATTGAGTTCCTTTAATTTTTTTGAGCAGTGTATTTTAATACACGATTTGAGTGAATGCAAGTTTCTTCAGGAACACATTAGTTGCGTTGTAGTATTGTTCTTCATGATCAAGCAGAATGACAATATGGTGGTACAGAGAAAGGATAAACCTTTTTGAGGTGGTACGCAGTGTAAAATGTCTGTGAACCACTGCTTTAGATGGTTTTAGATGGCCTGTCACATGTTTTAAAACCATAATAAAGTCTGGCCTGGCAATCCATTGTTTTCCAAAGACACCAGAAATGAAGCTGCAGGACCATGTGGCAGGAAAGGAAGGGACTGAAGGTTGTAGAAGACATTTGGTCTTGTAAACACAGTAACTCTAATAGTATTTCTCAGGGTCTTTTTCAAACTTCCCAGGAACTTTGTATATGTGATGATCTGGGGTCTAATTCATTTAGAGGCATATGGCACCTAAACTGAAGTAGTGTCATTTAGTCGTGGGACAGGAAATGACAGCTACAGGTGCGGATCCGGTGAACCCGATTACACCGAGAAAATGCGGATCCGGTGAACTGATTACACCGAGAAAATGCGGATCCGGTGAACTGATTACACCGAGAGAATGCGCATCCGGTGAACCCGATTACACCGAGAGAATGCGCATCCGGTGAACCCGATTACACCGAGAGAATGCGCATCCGGTGGTCCCGATTACACCGAGAGAGTGCGCATCCGGTGGTCCCGATTACACCGAGAGAGTGCGCATCCGGTGGTCCCGATTACACCAATAAAAGTCAAAGTTAGGCAACTAATAAAGATTTATTTTAGAAAAAAGGAAGAGCTTGTAGGAAGACAAGAGATTGTAGAGGTTAGAGGGTGTGGTAGGGGCAGGAATTAGATGGAGAAGGGGGGTGGGACCATCCAGGGAATACAGTGTTGTCCTTGTTCCAACAACCTCTAGCTTTTAGAAATGAGATTCAGATAGCACAACTAGTATATGATTCTAGCTTGCTGAAGCATGCCATTTGTTTATGAATATTTGAACAATAAAAACATCAGATTTTGGTATTGATATTTTGGTATCATGATATCAAATGCACGATGTCATGATCTGTGCTTGTCAGCAAATTTAACTTGGTCAGTTAAATATAAGGTTAAGATTAACTATTGATACCTGGGGGAAATTCTGGTGCATACAACTGCAAGAAATAGTACACAGACGAACATACATTTGGAATCAAACTGACAAGGAACAAAGACAGTGTACGTAGTGAAAACAAAGTAAATGTGGTGCAGACCTGTTTACAATGTACCGACATTCAGAAACAGGAATGTGATGCTAAAAATAAACATGTAACGATAATTATCATTATGTGCAAAGAAGTTTAGTGAAAATATGTAATACATGGTTATTACCGACTGGTATAACACACACCTCTACGTGCCTCTACGCTCTTTTTAGTACAGGCTCAGGATAGGCTCCTGACACTGAGTAGGACAAGTAGTTTCAGAAAATGCATGGATGGATGATGCGTGAAATTCTGACATAGAGTTTGAGTTCTGACATATTGAGCCCATGGTTCTGATTAGATGGTTAGCGATATATAGCACTGGCAATGTTTGTAATACTGTAATTAGTATCGTTAATACCAAATGGATTGCAAAAAGTCACCACAGTACCTTTTCAGTACTAGTATCCCGTGCAACATTAGTCTACACAAACTCTGATGTATATGGTAAAATGTGGCACCATCTTATTGATTCAGCACGAATAAATAAAACTGTCACGTTGCGTACTTGATAAATCTGTGTGTCATTGGGCCCAAAATGACTCCAAATAATCCACAAAATGTGGACCTTAATCATGAATTCTATCCTGCTGTGAGAGTGTGCTTACCTTCCTGTGTTTTCATCAATAAAAAAACTCACGTGGTGGTGATGTAACCCTGCTCGGGTCAGGATCGCTGAGTGCAATGTGAGCACACACCAACAGGGGAGTGGGAGGGAGGAGGGGGCAATCGTGCTCAGGCACGGTCCAAGGAAACCTGGCCTAGTGTGAGTGCAGCCTTAATTTCACTTTTCAGTGTTGTCATATTACTTTTCCACCAGTAGATGGTGACATTGATCTAGGAATCTTGTCCCTTTTGCCTCTCCATTCAGACAGGCTATTGCTTATTTGTAGTGATGTTATTTGCTTTGTAGGAAGCAGTACTGCATCCGTTAGCAGGGAGATGAAGGCAAGTAGTGCTTTGCACACTGGATATGTTCCATGCTTGTGGTGCATGCAGAGCCCATATAGTACATGTATTTCATTTTTACACTCGTTCCAAGTGAGGCTGTGGGCTTCTTCGAGAAGTACTTCCTTTGTTTATTTAATGGTGTTATTGTCTTCTGAAGATGGACCCCTGAATGGCTGTTAGTTTAAAACAGTTTAACTAAAAATCTGAACATGAATAATATTTAACAGAAAATATTGTTTTTATTGTTCATTTAAAATAAAATTAAAATGACAGAAATGTATTGGATTTTAGCATTGTCCTGTCAATATTGAGAAGTGAGATTGCATAAATTAATAAATGAAAAACCCATATTACTTTGCTTTCACTGCTTTAGTAGGTTATCATCTAATAATTAGCTCATATTGGTTCATATTTAGAATTGACTTATAAAAGTTTTTGCTAATGTGACATGATTTTATATTGGAGATGCTGAGCCGGCTGCGAACTACACCTGGTGTTTCTTTGCCAGTGTGAGTCTTTGCATTTTTAGCCATTTCCTTTTAAGATGAGTTTCCAGAAGCTTAGAAATGGTTCTTCTTTGGTTCTCATGGTTAAATAGCTACTGCACAGCATCTGTGAGGATCATCTGCATAAACTTATGTTTTCTATGTTTCTATGAATGGAGCCTGTTTCCTGTGCAGGTTGAGCTCTGTGTTGTTCTCTTCCCAATAGACAGTATAAATACACTGTACTTCCCAATAAAGACCCAACTTACTTTTTGCTGTTTCTTGTTCCTCTGGGCCAGGAAGGGAGAACAGAAACCCGATTGGTTGCTATATTATATTATAGTGTTCCTGTGTTCTGCACTATAAATGCATAAATACACTACTTTTGTCCTTTAAATGAAAATATAAAAATATACTGAAAAGGATTTTCATATTGTCAATATTCACTCTCACTGGCTAGAATGTCTTCCTCAATGCAGTTTCTGCTCATGCTTGTTGATATTGCTGTGTCTAGCTTGTAAATGTAGGTCACTGGCTGAATTGTAAATTTAGCTTTAAACTGTTCTGTGCTTTTAAGGCACATAAATATTGTTGAATAGCCAGGACATCACCGTTTCCTGATGCAGTTTTAGCTGCTGCAGTGGCGGAAGCAGTGCAAGTATTGAATAGCCAGGACGTCACCGTTTCCTGATGCAGTTTTAGCTGCTGCAGTGGCGGAAGCAGTGCGAGTATTGAATAGCCAGGAAGTCACCATTTCCTGATGCAGCTTTGGCTGCTACAGTGGCAGAAGCATTGTGAACGTCGACTAGCCGGGACGTCACTGCTTTCTGATGCAACTTCAGCTGGTACAGTGGCACGCACAAGCAGTGCGAGCGTCGAATAGCGGGAACATCGCTACTTCCTGATGCGGCTTCAGCTGCTACAGTGGCACGAGCAGGGCGAGCATTGAGATGAGAGCCACTTATTCATCTTCTGAAATGCATGTCTTGCTCCTCTTCACTTCTGAGAAACCTTTGAAGCATGTAAATCATTGAGAATTATCCACATTATGCTTTGTGAGTAGTGGTTTAACTAGCTGTCAGTCATGCAAATGTCCAGCTGAAGACTTAGGAATTTAGTTTCATATGAGAATCTGATGGATGTGTAGAGTTGTGGCTGGCTGTTGTGCACACACTTTTACTTCTGTTTGGACATTGCAGTGGCAAGAAGGTGTCACAACTTGGAGGAGGACTCCAGCCTTTGGAGGAGGACTCCAGCACAGTGCTGCCTCTAATGATTTTTAAGTGTCTATATTTTGATGCTGTTTCAGGTCAGCCTCTCTCATGTAGTGTAATGTTTTCCTTTTCTCTTGTCTTATTACTGTATTCGCCTTGAGTCAGATTTAATGTTTCATTCAATTGTCAAGGAGACTCAGGAGACACTGGGTGCTGGCTTATAGGTTGTAGGTGGGATGAGGGTTATTACAGGTTTAATACAGGAGACACTGGATGCGGGCGCATAGGCTGTAGGTGGGATGAGGGTTATTAGCGAACGAGGCATACATTGCAGGGACAGGGGTTAATTATGAATTATAATGGCCAGTGCTTTGAGACCACTTACAAGTTGTTAATTAGCCAACTGAATTCCTCATCCTCCACTGTGGACAGTGGCTGGTCTTCCAATGTGGTCATCTCCTTTATTTTAGTAACATAGCTTTTGACTTTTTTGTACTACAAAAGAGGGACATCTTAGCGTTGTATAAAACAGGGGTGAGTTTCCCAAAGTATCATAGCGCAAAGATTATCGAGTAACAATTCCTTTATGAATGTTAAGAAGCCTTCTCCTGCTATTCTACGTTTTGGAAATTCACTGGCACTGCAACATTACATATCTACCTGCAGTGCATGAATGCGGAACTTGGGAGTAGGAGCTGCTTTAAGGTGCATTTTGATGTTGCAGATCGATGCAGTTGAATCATCACCTTAATAATCGATATATCACAATGCGTCAGTGCATTTTTGCATCCCTAGAGCATTACCACAGGAAGAGCATGAGAGTAGGGAAGAATAATTTTGAGTAGGAGTCATTTGGAGTAGGTGGCTAAGAAAGAGTTGTCTCTACTGTAAATATGCTGAGGACTGAATAGTCACCCAAGGCCTGGTTTTATGTAAGATCAACGTTTACCTGCTTTAGAACTGTTCACTAATTGTGTTTTGGATGTGCAGCGCAGCAAAGCTAAACAGAGACCTCTAGTGGCTAGGAAGGACATCTGCTTTTAGAGGTTGCTCCCTTGAGTTTTATTGTTAGGACACCAAGTGTGTCCCTGCTTGAAGAAGATGGGTGTAGGTTTGCACATTACAAAATTTAAGACAAAAGGACCATCTGTGGGTTAGATTACTGCAAACCTGTTTTATCACGCTGTTGTGTTAACATTAAAAACTTTTAACTGTATGCCTAGATAAAGGAAGTCTTAAATGCAACCTTTTTTTCTTTGGTTTTTATTTAAAACAGGTTATTACAATTATCAGTAATTATTGATATCAACTAAAATGAATCATTTTACTACGATAAGTGTTTCAGCTATATTGTCCAGCTCTAGTGTGTAACTTAGAATCCATTTGTTACGTGAGCTGCGGCTTTCATGCAGCTGAATGTTTTGAATAAGGTGACTTTTTAGCACTGGACTAAGTTAAACTAAGTAGACTAGTTAAAGGGAGAGTTATTGTCACTGGTAGCTAGGGGCTAATGAATAGCTGGTCTCCATCTTTCCAGGTATCCAGCGCAGTACAGCTTCCTCTTCCATTTCACTCTATGCTCAGCTTATGGCTGCTGGTGGCCATGAGAGCCTTTCTGTACCCCACCTGCAGATGGCAGTGTGCAATGTGCCATGTGCTCTCTGCCATGTGCTGTCTGCTGTATGCTATGTATCATCTGCTCTGTGTGGTCTGCCATTTGGCGTGTGTGGTCTGCCGTGTGCAGTCTCCTATATGCTGTCTGCCGTGTGCGGTCTACCATCTGCGGTCTGTCATGTGCCATCTGTGGTCTGCCATGTGGCTTTTATGGTCAGCCGTGTGCAGTCTCCTGTGTGCGGTCTGCCACGTGTGGCTTGCAGTCTGCTGTACTTCAGCCTCTCTCCTTCCACTCACTTACAGCCTGTCTCCTGTTAGCTTTTTGGATACCGATGTCCCTCTTGGTCTTGGAAGGAAAAAAGAAAAATAGATTTGATTAGTCATTACAAAAATTTCAGTATTTAAATATTGGTTTTAATCTCTTCTCATAACTTTAAGAAACAGTGACTCCAGCCCACCAGCTGAATGTGTACTTCCTGCAGCAGTCCACAACCAGTGGCTAAGACAAACCCTCTCTTCATTTTGTCTGACCACTGTCTGGGCTTGGGTGGTATTATGGTAATTGGGGATGGGCGTTATGCTCTAAAAATGATATCACGATATAACTGATTATAACTACTCCAAATGTTTAGGCTACATTACAGTATTCAGGATATTCAGACGGATGACGATATGCATGTTCAAAATCACGCTGCAATATTTTTTTGATATATCACCCCGCCGTAACAGTAATATGGTATTTTGTCTTACTGAAAAAATGAGCCCCCTCCCTGTCAAGGAATTTTGTTGAAGGGGCCCTGCTTGGTTAATTTTTATGTACAAGATACTGGAATATCTTTGGTGTTGAATCTACCATCAAAATACCATAAACTGACGTGTACTGCATGACAAATGAGATACCACCCAAGCCTACAGCTGTCTGCTGTTTTCGCCCCTCAGACACACTTTTGGTGGCCGTTGTGCAAATTTGGTTTTGAGGGTCAGTTTTAATATTTGCAAGTCATTTAAGACTTGTATGTCTTTTTAGTTATCGACTAATTGTCATAAAAATAATAGCGATTAACTTTTTCTGTATATTTTATATTATTATTGTCGAGCCTCTTCACACTTTTATATTACATATACACCTTATAAAGTAGAAAGGCTATTTATTGGCACTGAACACTAGAACATATAAATAAAAACTACATTTCTGTTTGCTTTATAAGCTTTGTAAACAAAAATCATACAAGGCAGATATGACCAAATAACAAGAAGCAAAACGCCTTGAGATGTGAAAAGAGGACAGTCATGGCCAGAAGTTTTGAGAATGACACAATCATGCTCAGGCACGGTACAAGGCAACTGGGCCAAGTGTGAGTACGCCCTCAAAAGTGGACACCTTCTGGGATTTGCACATAATGTCCTACTGGCTGCAGCCCTGTGTTTGATAACACCTGGTTACTGAGAGAGGTCACAGGAGAATGGCCAGACTCATTAAGGTCCACAGGAAGTGCAGACATAACCGCTCAGCACAGCAACGTTGTGCAGGAAGGCGTCTCTGAATACAGCACTCATCTGTCCTCGAGCGGTTCTGGGGGACAAAAAGGGGTCCTAGCCGGTAAGATGTTGGTGTCCCTAACATGGTGGCTACCGAATGCATGTGCTTTTACTAGCACACGATGCCGATGTAGAGGCATGTAGGCAGTATGAAATGTTTCCTGAAGCGCCGTTTGTTGACATGCTGTTTACTCCTAGGCTGGGTAAAGAGCTGCGTGGAGCACGACTTTTGCTGACCGAAAAACGGGATATGGCCGTTTGGTGCCTGTGGTCAAAACTCTTAATGAAACACACTTTGTAAATTAAATGTCGTTAATTACTGTTGGGCTTGCCGAGCCGCCAGCTGCGTGTGGCGGGGGCTGGGGGTGGGGAGGGCTGCAGAAGCAGACTGGCACCCCAGTCACTTCAGGCCGTCTCATTAAACCCTGCCCCTGGGTATTTTACGCCTTTTATGGGCAATTTAATGAACTGTTTATATTTGTAGCTTTCAGAGCTAGCACAATTATTTGTGCATGCTGGCTCCGGCACTGCCGCCGCCTGCGTGACAGGAGAGTGAGCAGTCAGCGCCGCCTGATTGGGATTAATTATTCCTGCTGCGGGAGCTGCCGACTGTGTCAGCGCTGCAGAGATCAGCTGTACTTCTCTAGCCTGCTGCTGCTGCCTCCTCCTGGCTCCTCAGTCAGGGGAGGCTGTTCCTCTAGCCTGCTGCTGCTGCCTCCTACTGGTGCCTCAGTCAGGGGAAGCTGCTCCTCTAGCCTGCTGCTGCTGCCCCCTATTGGCGCCTCTGTCAGGGGAGGCTGCTCCTCCGGCCTGCTGCTGCTGCCTCCTCCTGGCGCCTCAGTCAGGGGAGGCTGCTCCTCTAGCCTGCTGCTGCTGCCCCCTATTGGCGCCTCTGTCAGGGGAGGCTGCTCCTCCAGCCTGCTGCTGCTGCCCCCTACTGGCGCCTCTGTCAGGGGAGGCTGCTCCTAGCATTCTCAGTTGTGTCATTTCATTCCAAGCATGGTCCTATGACCCAGGGAAAACACAACACACAAATCTGTCTTTTTGTCAGTTTTTGTTGAAATAATGTAATAAATGATAAATTACTGCTCGGTAACAATAACCGGTAATTTAATTACCACTTTGTGATTAATGAAGTGTAACTCTGTTGTTCTAACTTGAACCTGTATTGCAAATAAGTTTTGCGCAAGTCAATGTATGTATTATTTGTTTTGACAGAAGTGTTGATTTACATATGTAATATACAGACTAATGCTGGAATATAGAGCAGTCTTTTGATCCCTGTCAGCAAAGGGAAAGTGTGCGTTTGACGTGTATTTGTATTTGACATGTAAACCTCAGTCCTCGGTTTGATGAGATATGTCTGTTTAAAAGGCAGACAGACCATTTTGCATAAAGCTAGGAAAGATCTTTGTACTTTTTTGTGCTTCCGGGAATAGAAGCAATTTCTCACCCAAGATTAAAAAATGTGACAAAAGGAAGACCTTTCAAAAGGATAAGAAAACTGTTTTCGCTTCCATGGCAGTGAGGTAAGTTATGAGAGTACTCATTCTCTCTGAAATTCAAAGTGCTCCCAGCCTGGTTTCATGTGCCTCTCCGCACTTTTAATTTGAGACCTCTTGCGCCTTCCCTAAACAAGCAGAAGGATGAAGTTGTTCAAATAAATTTTTGTTAAAACTTTTCCATTGGATTTACCATGAATTGCATTGATTCATTTCGTGTGCTTTCTGTGCCAGCGTACTGTACGGACTTAGTCAGCTTGTCGTTATTAGGACCCTCCAAGCTCAGGTCCTTGTCGGGAGTAGCGTTAACTTCCACAGCAGAGCTGCATAGTGGCGGCTGGCTGTGGTCTGCTGTGAGCACATGGTGCATGCTTAGGCTGAGAGAAGCAGTCATCCTTCCCACTTTTAGGATAAAGTCTGTGTTCTGGTCTGTCTGTCTTTATGCATCATACGGAGTGACATTACACTGGCAAGCAAGCCAGGCTCTGAGCTCTC
The DNA here is from genome assembly GCA_026776945.1 of Isichthys henryi. Lineage (NCBI taxonomy): Eukaryota > Metazoa > Chordata > Actinopteri > Osteoglossiformes > Mormyridae > Isichthys > Isichthys henryi. The sequence continues at coordinate 343,028 of JAODJX010000043.1, forward strand.
ACATGCACCTTCTCACACGGAAAGCTTCAGTCCAGGATGTTTCCTGAAGTCTCATTCATGGGAAAAGCAGCATTCCTAAATCTGCATACTACTGGACAGCAGACTGAATTGTGACACGCGGTAGCCGATAAGTGTCGTTTGTCTTTCTTTACGTCAACAGAATGTACGTGTTTGTCTATCCAGACACTATGATTCTTTATAAACAGAGTGTGTTGTTCTTTGTAACAAAAGTTCTAGATGGTGGTTCCAGTCATTTGCAGTATATATTATGGCTTAGCTAGCCTTTTTGAAGAAAGTATGTTTGATTATTATTTGTGTTGTTTTATTGTTTCATTGTTTATATTAAAAGAGGAAAATGGAACATATTTACCTTTTGTACTTAAATGAGTTTTGGATCTTTTTACCTCAAAATTACTGAGTATAAATTCTGTCACATGCACATATTGTTTGCTTTAACTTTAATATTCGGTGCTTTCCTGCGAGCGTCTTGCACAGGATGTCAGGGCCTTGCACAGGATGTGTCCTGCCTGAGAGCGTGTGCACCGCCGCTCTCTTACACAGGGTGTCAGGGCTATGTCCTGCCTGAGAGCGTGTGCCCCGCCGCTGTCTTACACAGGGTGTCAGGGCTGTGTCCTGCCTGAGAGCGTGTGCCCCGCCGCTGTCTTACACAGGGTGTCAGGGCTGTGTCCTGCCTGAGAGCGTGTGCCCCGCCGCTGTCTTACACAGGGTGTCAGGGCTGTGTCCTGCCTGAGAGCGTGTGC
>JAODJX010000043.1:357127-367362 GCA_026776945.1 Isichthys henryi
GGTGGAGACAGGGGATGGGGTTGAATGTGAGGCGAGGGGTGGGGCCATGGGGCGGAGATGGCCGTGAGGAGTGGGGACATGGGGCTGGGATGGGCGTTAGGGGAGGGGACAGGGGGCGGGAATGGGTATGAGGCGAGGGGTGGTTCTGGGGACAATCACAGGGATTAAAAAATGCTGTTTAAAAAGTATTTTAGCAGCAATTGCCAAAGCCACCTCTTTGGAATTTCACAGGGGTGAAGGTTACTTCTCACTCTGTCACTGCATCAAGAAGCACTGCCTTCCCTCCTGTGTATGAAAGTGTCTCTGTGTCAGCCTCTCTTAGCTGCTCCTGCTGCAGTTTGAGAAAGTTTATTCATTTTCGTTATAATGGCAGTTGGTAAGACGCGTCATAATTTTAATTTAGTTAATTTCTCTTAATTTAGTGATTTGTCATTGCTGACACTCCACAGCACACAGTGCACAAGAACGAAATGTGTCCTCTGGATTTAACCCATATGTGACACAGCTGGGGGCAGCTAATTCAGCACCTGGGGAGCAGTGCTTGGGGGCAGTACCTTGCTCAGGGTACCTCAGTGGTGCCTTGCTGGACAGGGATTCGAACCTTCAATCTTTCAAATACAAGTGCACGTCCCTAAGCCACCACTGCTCTGTAACTGCCCTACTTAAACTGGGGAGGGGGGGGGGCACCGACCACTGACCACCTTTGTCTTATGCTGTAAGTACAACTCACACATTCAGAAATGCAGTTTGCATTCCCTGATATTCAGCCATCCGGGGCTCATGTATCTTTTTCTTTTGGTTTTTTTAGACATGATCCTGTTCATTTTTCTCATGCACATTTTTATATGCTCCCAGTCTCACCAGCAGTCCTGCATTGCACAGGTAATCCTGCTTTTAATGTAACAGTGCAGCCAATCTGCACACATGACCCTCTTTTTGACACTCACTAATCTCACGTTGATGCAAAGATGAATCACTGTAATACACACTGTGAAATGCAGAGGTTATTTTTTTTTAATGCATAAGCAGTGACTTTCCCTTCTGTAACACACAGACTCTCCTCCTCTGTAATGCAATGATTCTCCACCTTTGAGATGCACTGGTTCTTCCCCCTCTGTGCCGTATTCGCCCTCCCCCCTTTGTAACGTATTCGCCATTCCCCTTCCGTAACGCACTCGCTCTCCCCCCTCCGTAACACACTCGCTCTCCTTCTCTGTAACACACACAGTCACACACATTCTGTTTCCATTGACTCATTGAAAGCAGAAGCCCTGTTTATTCGGTGTGCTTGTCACCTGTCTCCCACAGCTAAGTCCATCTTGGGATCCCGATAAGGGGAGCTTGCTTTCCCCGCTCGTCCCACAGTCGGCTGTCCCCTCCACTGTCATGTCAGTGGTGACGTCCCTCATTCACATAGTAGTAACGCTGGGAAACAGACTTTAGTGGCGCATCTGTTTGTCTGTTAACACCTGGTGTGGTCAGTGTGCTTCTGCTACTGCTACTGGTTTTCTGAATATTCAGGATGCATATTTCCATATTATTCTTAATTTACAATATATTTTAAAGTCTAAGCCAGTGTGCATTCCTTGTAATTAAGTGTAAACATGTAGCAATTTAAATGTGCTATTGAATGATACTGATTTTTCACACTTGCTTGCTCTTTCTAACTGCTTTTTGTAACTGGTAATTATGAGTTTCGTGCCCCCGGGTTCACATATATTAGACATTGGTTGTTCTTAATGATGTGATTCTGAGAAACCATATCTGTGGCCATTGCTGAAATGATTAACAGTTTATAGTGTCAGAAATGAGTATGACAGCTGTAACTTTTTCACGTAGGTGCATATTGGAAAGAGAAGGACATGCATGGCTTTTCTCTGGGTCTGCATTCACCCTTATGACATGCACAGTTTTTCCACTGTGTCTGTATTCACCCTTATGACATGCACAGCTTTTCTCTGTGTCTGCATTCACCCTTATGGTCTGATGATATTGAAGGCTGCTTTACCCTGCATGGTTTCTTTCTGCTTATTCAAGTTATTTATTCCTAGGCCTCACATGGAGTGCTGCACTGGGCACTGTTGCATCTGAAGGATTTAAAAACAGCTGAAATGGACGTGGCGTTCTGCTCTGCACATGTATACCAACCCCTGGGTGCTGTTTGTCTCATAAATAAAGCATGTAGCTTCATTAGCACTGGCACTTTGTATCGGCCAGCTACATGGGACCTGCTTAGTGCACCATTAAGTTTTAATTAAATTCCAATCTAAGATCTTGAATTATGAGTGCATAATAAAATTGGTGTAACATTAGTTAAACGTGCTAGCATTAGCATCTGAGTTAAAACATGAAAGACATAAGGCATCTGCACTTAGCAGCTTTCTGGTTTCATTTGTGACTTCCGCACTGAGTACATGGGGGTGAGAGATGGCACCCTAATGATACTCCTGGCTGTCTGCCTCCTGCCCATTCTGCATCCTTGACTTTCACTAACCAACCCATGGTTTGATTGATAGTTTGAGTTGTCTGTGTCATACCAGTATCACATCATTTACCAAAACCCTGTTCTTTTTGCTCAGATGTCCCTAAAACAGATCCCTGACCCCTGTCCACTTGCGTGGGCATGTACTAAAGGCTACCGACCGCGATTGCCAGCACTTGACCTTAACATAATTCATTTACTGAGTGCAATGAAAAGGTATCCCTTGATAAGCCAGTTGACAAACACCTGGTGTCGTCCAACCAAACTCGTTCCCTGGGTTTCTCCCTTTCAAAGGCCAGTAGTCTTTCATGTGGGCGCAGCATGAAGAGCCATGTGAGGGCCGTTCGGCCTCCCTGCTGGCCAAATTCGGGCTGTTCTACTCACGGGCTCTGTCTTCAAACAGACTGTTTGTCACTGCACAGTGGAATGTAAACGTGGAAATCCTCCATGTCCACTGTCGGACAGTCGGTGTGCCGAGTCAGTGGTCCTGGTTTCTCTTGGCCGGTTACCTTAATTACGAACGTCACTGCACCAGGATGGGATAGCTTACACGCCTTTCAGTCCCCAGTCACACGGCCCCCCCAACCCCCAAGCCCTCATCTGAATTGATGGCCAAATGAAGTCGGTCATTAGGAAGTGATTGCAGTGTTTTAGATAAGCGCCGAGCATCTCAGTCTGGGCCCCGGGGCCACAGCTGTCCAAAGTTCACCAAGGGCCAGGTAGAGGGGAACTCGGCAGGCTGCTGCTCTTATTAGGGCCGATAAGCTGATTATACCTTGTCAATCAGGGGGACGGTGGTGGGAGCGGGGGCTGTCGAGGGCCCCTTTCTCTGCTAATAAACGGCTGAAACCAGCGACAGATCCATGGCCCACTGGTGGCCCACTGGTGGCCCGCTGGTGGCCGGGGAGCGCGGCGCGCCCCTATGATGATGTGAGGGCTGTATTAAAGGGTACATGGCTCTGTTTCTCACTGGCTTGATTTGTCAGCCGTTTAAAGGAGGGCCTCCGCGGGCTGGCGTCCTCAGCGTGCTTCTGCCAGGAAGCGGAGCAGGCCGCCGTGGAAATAAATAAATATGCCGGAGATGCGGGGGGGTGCTGCGTTTGAAGCCACGATGCCTTTGAAGCTTGCTGCGGGAGTCCATGGGTGCTGGAGTGTCCCTGCGCCGCGCGCCCGCCCGCACTCTCCTTCTCCACCCCGTCCCTCTCGCCGAGAGCAGCCCGTTTTGGGAGCGCCTTTTATTCTCCGACAGGCAGATCAGCGAGGGCCGATCATAAGCATGAACGATAAGGCAACCGTGTCGCCTGCAACATTTATATATCCAATAATATTTAATTCATATACAGTAAATGTATACAAATTTAAGCAAACTAAATATTGTACGTATATCCTACTTTTTATTTACTTTTAATTTTTCATTTAATTTGTGCTGTCAGTGTGTGCATACAATAGTTGGGAGAACCCTTATCATTAAGCGTTGTTTGTAACACACGTGCACAGGCACACGCACTCACACACACACGCACACATACAGGCACACGCACTCACACACACACACACACATACAGGCACACGCACTCACACACACACGCACACATACAGGCACGCACTCACACACACGTACTCACACACACACACAGACGCACGCACTCACACACACGTACTCACACACACACGCACACATACAGGCACACGCACTCACACACACACGCACACATACAGGCACACGCACTCACACACACGTACTCACACACACACACAGACGCACGCACGCACTCACACACACACACACATCCAGAATATGCTGAATCTACTCAAAAAAAATCTTTTTTCTTAAAGTTTTTTAGCACTTTATCCAACTGTTTTGTTGTTTATATTGACAGCCTATTGAAATATTTATTTGGTGCAGTGTGAAATATGTGAATTTAGCTAAGCACTATTTATGTAGGACATGTCCTTAGTATAAATTTAACAAGATTGACCAGGCAGTACTTCTGGTGTCCCTGGACAGGCAAAGACTCAAATAAGGATTAAACATTATTTATTAAATGAAGTCTAGACCTAACTGACTGAATTCTGCCAGTCTTGAGGTTAAACCAGAGAAGTTTGGTTTTTTATTACTATGAATAGTATTTGAACATTCTCCCATTTGTCATTTTTAAATTCAGAGGTCAGGCAGAATACTTTTTCTCATCAGAAGAAAATCATGATTGAAGGATGTTTTGCATATACATATTTATTTCATTCATCATTCATGATTCCACCTTTTGTTGGCTTTACATGTTTATTTTTCTTATATTAGTGATTAGTTATATTTACTTTTCCCTGTTTGACACTGTGTTACAGGCTTCTTCTAGGTTATTATTCATATCCCCCCCCCTTCCCTTTCCTGGTCTTAGGGTGCTCAGTGAAAGCAGATTTCCTTAAGATATAGCATTGTTTTCATTTTAAGTTTATTTTTAATTTGATACTATGTTATTTGACAGTTGTTTGCCTCATGGTGCTGTGATTATTTGAGAGTGAAATGTTTCACCGCTTGATTTTTGTAGTTACAAATATATGTGAATTGCATGTCACTGGGCACATTGAAAAATATTTCCAGTAATTAATAGATATTGTTTCTGTTTCCTTGCTATAAGTAGAAAAGCTTATAAATATAGTTGTTCAATGAAAATATAGTTTGTATAGTATTTTAATAGACTGTAAGTAGTTCACAATTTTTATTTTATTTTTAAAGTGTATTTATAGGGTATAACATTATGTACTTCCTAAATCTACCCAAGGGTGAGCTGTTTATCGCTAAGCCCCTGCTGCATGAAAGACATCGTAATAATAATTTTTTTGCCCCTAATCGGGCCTTGTCAGCGAGGCGCCTTATCGTGGAGAGGAAAATGACACCGATGGTATCGGGGAGACGAGGCCGTTGCCGTCGCCGTCGCCAATCACAGCCGGCGCGGGCTCCGTATCAGGCGCCGCCACAAACGGCGAGTGCTGCTTTTTTCATGTGGACTTCAAAACGGGCGCCAGTCATTAAAATTGCACCCGCGTCCCGTTTGCAGGGATCAGCGCACTGCCGCAAAATGGGATGTGGGAAAGGGCCTCGCTAAATGTGCTAATTCCATCGTCACATGTTTACGGCTTAATTTGAATCGGTTCGGGGGGGCGGGGGGAGCCACACACTGCAAATAAATTGGCATTATCTTTGACTCCATAGGACTCAGCTGGTTGTGGGATTTAGTGGCTCACAGGCAGCACTATATATTGTTTGGCACAAAAGTGGGTTTACGCTTGAACTGCGGTAGCTAAGGTTCAGCCTCGGTGTAAGCTGTGCGGACAAAGGGCGCGGCCACACAATGGACGGCGGCGCACGGTGCTTTGGGCCGAGCTGCACCACCACAATCTCGCCTGAATGGTGGGGGAGGCGCTGCCTCCACTTAAGTGGCCCCATTGACTGTCCCATTTCAAGCTGTAGCCGTCAGAGTTATTTAAAATATTGTGAAGTTTATCTTGTGAGGGAGATTTCGTTCCTGGTTTCTTTGGCATCCGGCCGGCCTGCACAGGATGCAGGAGGAGTTGCCAGCAGGTTACCAGCATTTATTGGGAATTAACCACTCATCTTATTAGGACTTGCCTACTCATTTTACAATGAACATAAACAAAAAGCATAATGGAGTTAGGGTAAGGGTTAAGGTTGGGGTAATAGATTACTTTTATTAAAGTATGCATCATAAGTCAGGGCTGGATCAGGCTGACACAAAGTCATACATATTGCATAGTTACATAAACAAGGATTATTCCATAAGCCAGCCCCAGGCAGAGATGGGGCCATAGGCAGAAATGGGATTGGCTGTAACCACAGGTGGAGACGGAACCATAGGCGGAAATGGGGTTGGCTGTAACCACAGGCAGAGATGGGACCATAGGCGGAAATGGGGTTGGCTGTAACCACAGGCGGAGCCGGTACCATAGGCGGAGACAGGGTTGGCTGTAACCACAGGCGGTGACGGGACCATAGGCGGAAATGGGGTTGGCTGTAACCACAGGCGGTGACGGGACCATAGGCGGAAATGGGGTTGGCTGTAACCACAGGCGGGCCGCAGGTGGAAATAGGGCCAGGTATAGGCAAAACAGGCAGTTACAAGTTACCTGCGCTGTGGAGGAAGTGAAATGATCATCAGTTTTCTTGGTAGGATGGCCGCCCAGGTAAAGCTTTGCCGAGGGCCCTGTGCACCGTCAGAGCACATACAGAGGCTGCACATACACAGGAATGTACACACACCATGGAAGAGCCAGGAAAGATGCCGGAGACAGCATCAGGAGGGATGCTGTAACCAGTCACTCTGCTGAGGTGGTGCTGGGTGGGGGGTAAACAAGGCATTTTGCCTCCCAACAAAACAGCCGCTGCAGCGACCTTTGGGTGACTCGCGTAGGGAGGGGGAGATACAGAGGAACTATGTTTAATAAAATGTTTTAAAGGGAAATGGGAGACAAAAGGAAGGAGCGGGGCCCCCATGGGCACCTCCTCACTGACGCATTAAAGAGCTGACAGATCAGAGGGAGCGAAATTTCAAACCCGGCTCAAACGAGCCGAATGGGATGGGAGCTGGGCGGGGAGCTGGGCGCCGAGCAGAGACAGTGACATGCCAGTGACAGCCGATTGACAGCACTCAGGACACACTCCCTGGGATGGGACACGCACTCTGTCTTCAACTGTTGGGCATACCCGATTCCGGGGCCCGCCCAGCTCTGTCTTCGGCTCGGCTCTTGGTCATACCCGATTCCGGGGCCCGCCCCACTCTGTCTTCGGCTTGGCTCTTGGTCATACCCGATTCCGGGGTCCACCCCGCTCTGTCTTCGGCTCGGCTTGTGGGCATACCCGATTGCAGGGTCCGCCCCACTATGACTTCGGCTTGGGTCTTGGTCATTCCCGATTCCGGGGTCCGGCCCACTCTTTCTTCGGCTCGGCTTGTGGGCATACCCGATTCCGCGGTCCGCCCCACTCTGTCTTTGGCTCAGCTTGTGGGCATACCCGATTCCGGAGTCCGCCCCACTATGTCTTCGGCACGGCTGTTTGACATACCCGATTCCGGGGCCTGCCCCGCACTGCCGCCTGTGTAGCCCTCACACACCACCCTGTCACAGGACATGTTTCGGAGTTACACCACCTTTTCTGCCTGCCTGCCTCCCTGTCTGTCTCACAGACGGTCTGCTTGTGGCACCATGTTCATCCTGCGGCCCTGAGATGCTCACCCCCGGCCCCCACACTAGCGGGACACCTGGACAGATGAAACAGCTGCACTGCAAAGTCAGCTGGTCCATCCATCTGTCGGTCAGTGGGGGAGCTCTGGGCAGGGGACATGTGGGGACAGGATGAGGCCAGAGTCCCTATGTCCACTGCAGGTCAGAATCTGCCACCAGCAGGAGTTTCAGCTCATCCTAAATGCTTGCTTGTGTTTTAAAATCACTTTATGCACAAGGCTTGAATGCTTGTATGCACAGGCCTTTTAAATACATTGCCTCAAATCATGTATAAACTCACAGAAATGCATACATCAAAACAATATTCTAAAAAAAAAAAAGCTTTCTCATATAGAGCTTCATTTTAATCCACAAACGCTGCCATCTGTGTATAATTAAAAGTGAGACATCCTTGGAGGAGAGCTATTGCATAAATTAGCTGGAATTATGTTGACTTTTTTATTTGTACAAAGGCAACCTTGAAGATTCAAAAAAGTGTTAAACCTCCATGTGGAGCAGACCGGTACCTTTTTAATTCAGAGCATGCAGCTGCAGTTCCTCGCTTCCGCAGACAGGCTGTGCCCTTGAGCCATGCTAGACTGAGCCAGCATTTCCTGGTGCTGTACCATGTGAAGCAGCAGCTCTGGGTCACTCCACATTTCACACACGCTTAAATTTTCTATGCCCACAGTGAGCTGAGGAGGGAAGTGCTGCTTCCTGCATGGGGCCTCTGTTCTGGCTTATCTGTGTGTGCCCTCGTCAGACCGTCAGTATCGCTAACATCTCGTGTGTCTGCATGTATGTGTGTGTCTGCGTGTGTGTGTGTGCGCGCATGCCCTTGCATCTGTGTGTGCGTCTGTGTGTGTACATGTGTCTGTGTCTGTCTGTGTGTGTGTACGTGTGTCTGTGTCTGTGTGTCTGTGTGATTGTGTACGTGTGTCTGTGTCTGTGTGTCTGTGTGATTGTGTACGTGTGTCTGTGTCTGTCTGTCTGTGTGTGTGTACGTGTGTCTGTCTGTGTGTGTGTACGTGTGTCTGTGTGTGTGTACGTGTGTCTGTGTGTGTGTACGTGTGTCTGTCTGTCTGTGTGTACGTGTGTCTGTCTGTGTGTGTGTGTACGTGTGTCTGTGTGTGTCTGTCTGTGTGTGTACGTGTGTCTGTCTGTCTGTCTGTCTGTGTGTCTGTCTGTCTGTCTGTCTGTCTGTGTGTGTGTGTGTGTGTGTGTGTGTCTGCCTGTCTGTGTGTGTGTACGTGTGTGTCTGCCTGTCTGTGTGTGTGTACGTGTGTCTGTGTCTGTCTGTGTGTGTGTGTACGTCTGTCTGTCTGTCTGTCTGTGTGTGTGTGTGTGTGTGTGTGTGAGAGTACATGTCTGCATGCTTGTTTTCTGCCACTTTTCACTGCCTTGTGTGTATAGTACCCTTATCAATTTTATACGTGTAAATGTTGAAAGGTGCACTTTCAGACATTCATCTGTTCAGTAATTTGTCTGGAATGGGTATGGGGGCTGCGCACGCCGTGCCCCCTCCAGACGGATGTGAAAAGGCCCCTTTGGCTGACCATTTGGCCAGCAGAGGTTGCAGTGCGTCACACTCAGGCCACATCAGGGCCGATGCTGCTCTTCCTGAGCAGACAGAGAAGCCCTCCTTACTTCCTGCATGTCAGAGTACTTCTCTCAAATTTCTCTTGATTTTATGCATATTGGAGAAGGAACACTCCTGCCTTTGGATAGAAGAGCCTTATGTAGACCCAGTGCAGCTTGTAGGTTGCTAGGTTAAATGTTTTTAATATCAAATCAGACCACAGATACTGGATGGAGATGCAGGATTATGGCAGTGAGGGAAGGAGGACGCATCACGCCAGGCCATCACATGACTGCTGCTCCTGCCTGCGCCTTTATATTCGTATATGGCAGCAGCAACTGACACGTAGGCACACGTCCTGCACCTACGCTGTGTCTGCTTGCCATAATTATGTTCTTGGCTCTTCTTTCATCCGATATAGGGATGCTTGCAAGAAGAGGCAGCTGTCAGACACAAAGAACGTATGATTAAGATCTTTACAATTACACGCATGGGGCTGTGCCTCCGTAAGCACATAAACAGGCATGGGCGACGCCCTTCAAGGTGACCGCTTCCTCTAGCTGTTCCTAGAGGAACTGAGTGTGTCCATTTTCTCATATTAATAAAAGCACAATATGACCATTCATATGAATCCCAGGTCCAGTTTATGTGGTACATTGTGCTGAGAGACAGCTATGTCTGTGCTGACATTCAGGGGTCATGGATTTAAAATAATAATTAATGATAATTTACATGTTACTGAGAAGATGTCAACATGGCTTTAGAGTAGTTAACGAACCTGTTATAGAATGGACATTAACGTGGTGTTGGTAGTGCAGTTATTTATTTGTTACCGAATGGATGTTAACATAGTGTTGGTAGAGCAGTTATTTATTTGTTACCGAATGGATGTTAACATAGTGTTGGTAGAGCAGTTATTTATTTGTTACCGAATGGATG
>JAODJX010000043.1:381762-394829 GCA_026776945.1 Isichthys henryi
CCTCGGGGCGTCGCAGGGCAGGTGAGCCGTGTCACTGCTGTTTAGCATACGCGTTCGTTCCCTTGCAGAGCCGCCTCGTCAGTGCTAATTGGGAAGAGTGTCTCGCCTGATCCTTACAATGGGATCGCCAGTGTCTTAATGATTGCTGCAGCTCAATAAAAGAGTAAAAGAAAAACATTCTGAAAATGTAACACTTGCATGGTACTGCCATATGTTGGGCTCGCATGTGTGAATGTGTGTGCATGCAGGCATGTGCATGTGAAAGCGGCTCCTCACTCGCCTGTCTTCTGCCATCCGTTCTGATTCGGTGCCCATTGTGGGCAGGCCTTTCTGTGTGAAGTCAATGGCAAACAAACGTTTGAACTTCCAAGCGGGACAAAATGGACCCAAGTGGGAGAAATTGCTTCCATTTTCTGCAGTTAAATAAATAGTCCTATTAGTCTGCAGCAGCGATGGTCATTTATACCTATTAAAGCGGCGTCTTATCACCCATAACTGAGCCTTACATCTATGGAAGTGTGGCTTGTCTCTAATCAGCATTTTAAACAGCACCGGAACATTCTGGATGGCGAGGCTGAGATTTACACATGACAAATGGAGCAGTTGACTGGTGGGCTAATAAGGATTTGTCTTAATCAAGTGCAATTTGTTGGCCCGGGGCTCATGGGGTCAGGGCCTACGGAGCTAACCACGCTGACTGAGCGCACACTGGCTGAGCGCACGCTGACTGAGCACGTGCTGGCTGAGCGCGCGCTGACTGAGCATGCCCTGGCTGAGCGCACGCTGACTGAGCATGCCCTGGCTGAGCGCGCGCTGGCTGAGCATGCCTTGGCTGAGCGCGCGCTGGCTGAGCATGCCCTGGCTGAGCGCGCGCTGGCTGAGCATGCCCTGGCTGAGCGCGCGCTGGCTGAGCATGCGCTGGCTGAGCATGCCCTGGCTGAGCGCGCGCTGGCTGAGCATGCCCTGGCTGAGCGCACGCTGGCTGAGCATGCCCTGGCTGAGCACACGCTGGCTGAGCATGCACTGGCTGAGCACACGCTGACTGAGCATGTGGTGGCTAAGTATACACTGAGCATGCACTGATTGAACACACTACTGAGCACTTAGTGTCCAGGTCTAAGCAGTCTGAATGGAAGACGTCCAGGTCTAAGCGGTCTGAATGGACGCTGACTACATGCACAGACTGAGCACTTGCTGACTGAGCACATGCAGGCACTATAGGTGCGTACACCCCAAAATCACAGTGCATAGACACTCTGCCCCTCCTGCATCTGCAGCAGTCAGCCTCGTATTCACCGTTGTCTCTCAGTGGATAGACACCCTGCCCCTCCTGCATCTGCAGCAGTCGGCCTCTTATTCACCGCTGTCTCTCAGAGTGGATCGACTCTCTGTCCCGCCTGCATCTGCAGCAGTCGGCCTCTTATTCACCGCTGTCTCTCAGTGGAAAGACTCTCTGTCCCGCCTGCATCTGCAGCCGTCGGCCCCTTTCCCATCATGTGCTGTAGTATGTCACCCTGCCACTCGCCGCATGCTTTGATCCTGGCTCTCCTCTCCTTGCCCCCTACCCCCCATCTGTCAGGGTAGGGTGACCCCTGTGACTTGTACAGTCCCGCTACCTAATTCTAGCGGAGCTCCAGGATCCCACACGCTGGACTGAGATGGATGGATGTGGTTTGTGTCCCCCTCCCCCCCACCGGCCTGCGTGTACATCTGTGATTATTGTTATTAATCTCACTGCTCATTCTTTTAATCTGTCCTATCTGTTATATATCTGTCTGACTGCCTTATTTAATCTGGGTATCCTTCAATCTGTCTTTCCCCTGAGTGAAAGTTAATGACAGCAGTAGGTACGGGCCTTTTCTTCCTGCCCTCATGCCCCCCCCATCCTCCTCCTCCTCTTGTCTTTTGGGTGGTGCGCCATGCCTCCCATCACCTCACTGCTTTGATCTGTGTAAGTATCTGCTGCTCCTTTTTGTTTGTTTATGCTATTCTAGTCCCCTTGAAAGGCGCTTCCTGTTTAGGGTAACTCATTTATACACATAAAGCACTCCAGCCCACTCTCATTCTCTAGATGGGGGTTTGTTTCTTTCACATGTTCAAATGTCCAGCATGACCAGCTGAAGACTTGCATTGCTGACAAATGCCTCTCACAAATTCAGGCAGATGGCAGCCACACAGCACGTGCATACCGGCTCACGGCACACATGCACGCATGCACGCATGCCACCGTCTTAGCCAGGAGAGCAGCACAGAGGGCTTCACCTTCCGCTGGGTGTCTGTCTGGGTTGCCCATATCTTTGCCGTTTGTGAGGTGAAGTGATGGCCACTGAGTGGAATGAGTGGAAAGTCTAATTCCCTTAAGACCTGCCCCCGGCCCAGTCTGCCTTGTGGGGTCCTGGTTGTGTAGCTTCAAAGAGTGCACTTCTCGCTGGCACTGGTGTTTGCTCCTGGAGCCAGGGACCCAGCATCTTTCATCCCATCGCCAAAGGGCCGTGGGGGCATTTCACATGTGTGTGCACATGTACGAGTGAATTACTGAAATGAGAACAGCTCTTTATGTCGACAGGTCATTTTAATGTGGATTCTTCTCAGAACAGGGTGAACTTGCCGCTAAACTGGAGTCTATCTTCATATTTCGCAGAGCAAGTCGGTCAAGAAATCCTGGCCAACCTTCACTCAGACAGGGAGAAGATACAGCGGTCCAGGGACCGGGTGAGTGCAGCTGAGTTCAGCTTGGTCCTGTGCTTTTACAGCCGTACACATACTTATATTCCCATATCGTACCCTTAGGCATGTTCCAACGCATTTACATGCCCTCACCCACCTGAACATGCACTCATACATCTGTACATGCCCATACATGCCCTCACACGCCTGTGCATGCATTCACACGCCCATATATGCCCTCCCACGCCTGTACTTGCCCATACATGCACTCACACACTGGTACACACACTCACACACCCATACATGCACTGACACACCTGTGCACGTCAGTACATACACTGAAACGCCTGTACATGCACTTACACACACTCACATGCCCGTACATGTACTCGCGTACCTATACACACCACTACATGCATTAGCGTGCCTGTAAATGTACTCACACCTGAACACGGACTAACACACCTGTACATGTCTGAATAGACATTCACATGCTTGTATATGCCAGTACACACACAAACCCACCCCCACATACCTGTACATGCTTGCATGTGAACTCACATGCCTATATACACACTCACATATCTGTTTGTGCACCCACACACCTGTACACACCTGTACAGGCCTGTACAACACATTCACACACCTGTTCATGCCCATCTATACGCTCACATGTTTGTACACACGCTTACATGCTAGTACACACCCTTACGCATGTTCACACACCTGTACATGCCCATACACACACGCCTATCAATAGGAAATTCTGCTACTGCTCCACCTGTGCATTCTTGTTTCCTGTGCCTCCCCCCGCACCCACGGGGTGTGTGATCCCGGCCAGGGGCTACCTGAAAGGACCCCTTATGAAGGATGCTTAAAGATCACAACATGTCAGCTGGCACCACAAGTTCAATTCAAACGAAATAAAACATTTCCTTTCAAAGGTCTACCGCCAGCTGAGAGCGGTCCCTCCCATGAGCCTGGGCTGGGCCGGACCTCTGCTGCCACAAGGCGTTTTGCTGGGTATAAAGGGGTGGACCAGGCTGCTTCCATTCGGCATTTAATCAGGCTCCCATTTGCGTCATGCCGTTAAACTGAACTGTGTTTCTGTGATATCTGTGCTGCCAGAAGGTCACTGCACAGGCACCTCCAGCATAAAGCCATGCATGTTCTGCATTGCCAGAAGGTCACTGCACAGGCACCTCCAGCATAAAACTATGCATGTTCTACATTGCCAGAAGGTCACTGCAAAGGCACCTCCAGCATAACGCCATGCATGTTCTGCATTGCCAGAAGGTCACTGCACAGGCACCTCCAGCATAAAGCTATGCATGTTCTGCATTGTCAGAAGGTCACTGCACAGGCACCTCCAGCATAAAGCCATGCATGTACTGCATTGCCAGAAGGTCACTGCACAGGTACCTCCAGCATAAAGCTATGCATGTTCTTCCTTGCCAGAAGGTCACTGCACAGGCACATCCAGCATAAAGCTATGCATGTTCTGCCTTGCCAGAAGGTCACTGCACAGGCACCTCCAGCATAACGCCATGCATGTTCTGCATTGCCAGAAGGTCACTGCACAGGTACCTCCAGCATAAAGCCATGCATGTTCTTCCTTGCCAGAAGGTCACTGCACAGGCACCTCCAGCATAAAGCCATGCATATTCTGTGCTGTCAGAAGACCACTGTGCCAGCATCTCGAACATAAAGCCATGCATATTACGCATTATCTGGAGGTCACAGCGCAGGCATTTCCAGCATAAAGCCATGCATGTTTACTCACATTCTCTGGGACGTTTCAAACAGACTGCTCTGAAGAGGGCCTCTTCTTCCTGTGTGGAGTCGGCATGTTCCCTCCATGTTGTGCACACACATGCCCACGCTCTCACACCTGCCAAAAAATAATTGCAGTAGTAAGAATGTGCTTATGGGCTGGCATTGGCTGCTGGTCTTTCCATGGCTGCTCTGTGTCCTACATGCCTTTCTGCTCCTGTCAGCACCTCCGTTTGCAGTGAGCAGCCTTAATAATCCCCAGCTGCCACAGTGGCTGTGCTGTGGACCTCCTGCCGTGTCCCTGCGCCTCCCCTGCCTCCTGTGCTCTCCACATCTTTTTCTTCTGGCTGGAAAGTATATTTTAGGAGCAGCCTGGGCACCCCCTGTAGTGCCACATGTCAGACGCTTCTTTCCATGGTTTCAATGCCAAGATTACGGGGGGTTCCATTTGCACCCAAAACACACCTGTACGGGAAGGGAGTCCGCAGCCCTTTGTCTCATCAGCCAGAGAGAGCTGTCTTTGCTCCTTCTTTTGTCTCAACAACTGTCTCTTTTTTGTCCCCAAGTTGAGAGAGACGGATGCCAACCTTGGAAAGAGTTCCAGGATCCTGACAGGAATGCTGAGAAGGTAAGAAGGTACGGGCCTGTGACCGTTAGTGAGCGTTGCACACACCAACAGACAGGCTTGGCCAGATGGGCACAGGCAGAGGGGAGCAAACAGACTGACATGGGCAAAGGGGTACAGACAGACTGAGATTGGTAGATGGGCATGGGTATGGACAGACTGAGACAGGTACATGGGCACAGAGAGACTGAGATGGTAGACAGGTCCAGGCAGGCTGAGATGGGTAGATGGGCACAGGCAGGCTGAGACAGGCAGACAGACACAGATGGGCACAGGCCCAGACAGGCTGAGATGGGCACAGACAGACTGAGATGGTCTGAGGGGCACTGGCCAAGGCAGGCTCAGTCAGACAGATGGGCACAGGCAGACTGAGACAGACAGACGGGCACAGGCCCAGACAGGCTGAGATGGCCAGATGGGCACAGACAGACTGAGATGTGCAAAGGGCACAGGCCCAGGCAGACTGAAACGGACAGAAGGGCACAGGCCCTGACAGGCTCAGACAGACACAGACCGACACAGATGGGCACAGGGAGACGCAAACGGGCACAGGCCCAGGCAGGCTGAAACAGGCAGATGGGTAAGGCTGGGCATCGTTCAAAATTTTTTGATACCAGTACCAGAACCATACCTTGATTTTGATACCGGTTCCTGAACAATTATATTTTTGATACCAATATGTTTTTAAAACAATTTCAAAAACAACAAAAGTACATATTTCACCAGGGCTTATCTAAAGTTTGAAGTGAGATTACATCTGTCAGGGGCGCAGCGTGTGTCTCACGGTCAATGAGTGACATTTTACAGCCTTGCTCACTGCATTCGTTGGTTCTTGCTCTGCCACCTCCACTTTTTCTGCACATCTGTGAAATAACGTGCTTGCAATAGCATCACATGCAACGAACACGGTGCCTCGTCCATTAATTTTATATAACGGGACACATTGGTGGGGGTTATCCTTTATACCTCAGCGTGAGAAACACAATGTGTGGTGTATGAGCGTCTGAACTGGTTGAAATGCGTGTGTCTCACAATCAATGCGTGAAACTTGAGACCCTGATTTTACTTGCATGCCCTGCGACATTATAATGCATAAATAAATCTGGCCAGCAGATTGATCTTTAATTTTCCACAAAATAAAAAAATGCAATATAACGTTATCCTGCTAATAAGTGCTGGCACATTTCCCCGTCGTCTCTGGCTAGAGACTCAGGCAAAAGGTATTCAGTCTTATTGAGGTACAGAAATAATACCACCTACTGTCTTTGTTTCTGCACTTCCGTGTCACTTCCATGTTAGTGCCAGTGCTTGTAGTCAAGCGATCAGCAAGTTTATTACTGTAAGCACCTGCTCAGTAGTGCCTCTGTCATGACACCTCTGAATAACTGAATCGGGCCGAGTTCCGATGGTCTCTCACACACACACACACACACACACACACACACTCGCTCCCTCCGGGTGTTTCACATGATAAATGATGATGTGGTCAGCCACTGTATGGGGGGGGGCATGTTTAGGCATAAATGGGGGGCGTATTTGCAAGTCACACTATCTCCAATAATGTTCACAAAATGCAACCTTTGATTTCTTAGAATTTTTTTTACACTATGCATGTATTTAGCATTACGTTAGACAGCCAATCACTAGTGATTTTAGATGTTTTTTACCAGTATGCTGCCTGTTTATTAGCTCACAGATGCTGAGATATACTGTTTGGGTATCGGAATTTGACACCAAAAGAATTTTTCGATTCCTGATAGGATAGGAGCTTTTTGGTCAGTACCACAGCACATACAGATGCATACGGGCACAGGCAGACTGAGATGGGCAGATGCACACGGGTGTTTGCAGACTGACATAGCCAGACGGGTATGGGCACAGGCTGTTGCAGACAGGCAGACTGCTGCTGCTGGTTTGCCTGTCCTCTGTGGACTTTGTGCCGATATCCCTGTGCCGTGTGTTTCTTTGGGCGGAAGATGTCCCCACATGCTCAAGAAGGAGGTGCACATGTACACACATACACAAAGACAGCTTCTTAAGCTGTCTTCCATAGTACTGTTGGTTGTGCAGCATTTTAATCAATATGAACAGATAAACGAAAATGTATGTGTATAGAAATATGGTGAGGCTTGTACCTGTAGCAAGAGAGAAAGGACATGCTGTGGCATTCAGTAGTGTATGCCCTCTGAATGCTGGGTGTGTGTGTGTGTGTGTGTGTGTCATCCTCGGGCTGCTGAATCCCACCTCAGTCTTGCCCCTGAGATGAGCTTCTTTCGCCTCAGAGCCTAATGAAGAAAGTGCAGCAGCTTTAGAGACCTGAGCGGAGGCGGCAGTGGCAGGAAATGGCAGCTCTCAGCTAAATGTCTGTCACGTGTGTGTGAGAAAGTAGCCGCCCGGCGGGGCCAAACCCACCGCCGCCACCTCCACCACTGCTGCCGCCGCCGCCGCCGCCTTTCTCATTAACAGTAATATGTAAATGACACCGACTAAATTTAAAATCCGGCCCACGGAGGAAGCAGCAATTGAAATAGATGCTTCAGTGCGTGTAGACAATCAGGCCTGGCGTGGCCCCGGCCCCAGGCCCGGGGACGCCGACTGTAACCAATATTCTGCATATGTCTCCATTTTGTCACCTCTCATTACTGGGCCCGCCTGTCCTGTGTCACTGGAGCTGTCCAGAGATCATTCATCATTTTTTTGGTGCAAAGTAAATAAGACGTAGTTATTTAAATAATATCATATTAATGTTAAAGTTCAGCTGTCACTTAATGGGAGAACTTAATCAGACGTAGCATTTGGAAATGGAGCGATGCTGGGCACCCTTCAGGCCCGACCCATTCAAATCAGGATTTATGAGCTTTCTAAACGAGCACGCTGCTCCCTGTTTCTGCTTGGCAGGCTTCCGCCAAGATGGGCTCGCTTTAAATAAAATAAAGCGTTTCTTAATGCTCAGTTTCTGCAGCTCTCAAAGTCATTTATAACCGGGCAGCAGAGAGAGAGCACACAGCTCGCCGTCCGTCCAGCACATGGCTACATTTCGGCACCTTCACTGTGTGAGTGCCTCACGTCGGAGCTCGCCTCTAGGCCACGCTCAAACACAGGTCTGTGCAGATAAGCTGCCATTTATTCTTTCTCCCGTGTTTCTTCCTGCACGTCATTGGCAGAGATGAAGTAGTCCGCTTATTTGTAGTGGGGTCTGCTGTAAATATTATTGCTGGGCTGAGATGAAAAGGGAAAAGCAGTCGGATTTTGAAAAGCCGTATGCATGTGGTGTAACGTGGGGAGAGAGATGGCTGCCCTCTCAGTAGCTCGGAGGATGAGCTCCTTCCAGTAGCCCGCAGGTGCGGGAAGCACGGTGGCGGGATGAGGCACCTCCCAGAGTGTACCAGCTCTCTGCCATGCAGCTGCACTCAGGCAGCATCACAGATCACAGTGAATATGTGTGTTTCATACATATGTTACAGTGTTTTACAGCACCGTATGGAGTGAATGTCTGTGACACATGGTGATATTTCACAGGTAAGGAGTAAATGTGTGCATTTACTACATGGTGATACTTCACAGTTCGGTAATGAGTAAATGTGTGTATTTGCTACATGGTGATACTGGTAAGGAGTGAATGCGTGTGTTTGACACAAGGTGATATTTCACACTCCAGTAAGGAGTGAATTTGTGTATGACACATGGTGATATTTCACACTCTGGTAAGGAGTAAACGTGTGCATTTGATACATGGTGATGCTTCACAGTCTGGTAAGGAGTGAATGCGTGTGTATGACACATGGTGATTGCTGACAGTTGACCAGGGGCCCAGTGATTCTCTCCCAGTTCTGTCTCAATGCATTTGTCACGTGATCACCGCTGGGGGAGGAGATGAAAGGGCAGAGCAGGGCACTGGGTGGGGCCTGATGTCCTGAACATCTCCAGATGTAGGCTTCCCAGGCATCCGCTTCGCATGGGTTTTTCCCCAGACTGGAATATTAAAGCAGGGATATGTAGGTCATATAATTAATGAAATGCGGGAGATTCATGTGGGCTGCCGCGTGATGCAAATCGGACCCGTCCTGGGGGCGCGTTCACGCCCGCTCTGAAGTCTAACAAAAAGATTTCACTTTGCTTTTAATTGGAGCTGCAACAAATTGTAAATCATACTTCAGTGTGTTTTTATGCTCTCATTTATTTAGTTTCCCCAGTTGTTGCCATTCCATGAGAGCTTGGAGGTTTCATTACTACAGAGAAGCCACTGTTTTGGATGGCTAGATTGTGGGCCAGGGGGGTGGGTTTCCTGCTACACAAACACAAATATGTAACACACTATTAACTGCAACACAGGTAAATATTAACAAAGGACAATATAAAGAAAAGCACTGTACAGGAACAGTAAAACACATTGTAGTTACAATGTAGCTGTAAAACATACTGTTCAATGATACTGTAATGCAGCACTTAACCATGGCACTGTGAAATTTACAAACACCGATGATACAGTGAAACAACTACGTTACAGTAATGATGTAAAACACCATAAAAAGCCACTAGAATAAAAGCTCAATAGCCACAGTCCTTGGTGAATGAAAACATACAATTGGTGTGCAGTCATCATTAAGGGGTGGAATCTGCTGGCATTCAGGGTCTGGGTGACACTATAAGCTTGAAAAGGATGAATGGAACCACGTGCACCACATTTTGTAACTATTTTAGCATTTTCATGGCTGTGTTACTTTTTTTTGAACAGTTAAGTGTAATGAGACTTGAATTGGTTGTAGCTAAGTGGGGCAGTTGTTTGGGTAGAGTCCTGTCCCCCAGCACTGGGGGCGGCCCCCGTCTCCAGCACCCTCTGATCTCCTCCCTCTGCCTCACTGGATGCTTACTTGTACCACATTTGTACTCGTTCCCATCCATGCATTTATTCAGCACGTCTGGTATCCTTTAGTTCATTTTCCTCTGAGATGGCCAATCTCCTGCTATCGGCTCTCTGTGAACTATTAACGTTCTCTTGGCAGACAGCTCAGGCCCTCTTCCATCATCCTGGCAACCAAAGTAATCCTGTTTTCTGAAAATTGCAGTGCAAGTTTATGTACAGTAGGTCTACAGTAGGGCCTGTTGGCACAGGTTCAAACCTAACATTTTAAAAGTGAAAAGACCTTCTGTTCCAGGAGTGTATCGATATAGTTGGTTTCTAATTTCTGAGTAAAATGGAGATGTTGTTTGGGAGGCTTGTGACTGTCTAAGAACCATAGAACTGTAGTATGAGGATGTTCAGTGGAAATCCCCCATGTGCCGGGTAGGACTGTGAGATTGTAGTATCAGATTGTTGAATGGAAAACCCCTGTGTGCCGGGTAGGGCTGTGAGACTGTAGTATCAGAGTGTTCAATGGAAAACCCCCATGTGCCGGATAGAGCTGTGAGACTGTAGTATCAGATTGTTCAGTGGAGATCCCACCTGTGCCGGGTAGGACTGTGAGACTGTAGTATCAGATTGTTGAATGGAAAACCCCTGTGTGCTGGGTAGAGCTGTGAGACTGTAGTATCAGAGTGTTCAATGGAAAACCCCCATGTGCCGGATAGAGCTGTGAGACTGTAGTATTAGATTGTTCAGTGGAGATCCCACCTGTTCCAGGTAGAGCTGTGAGACTGTAGTATTAGATTGTTCAGTGGAGATCCCACCTGTTCCAGGTAGAGCTGTGAGACTGTAGTATTCGATTGTTCAGTGGAGATCCCACCTGTGCCAGGTATAGCTGTGAGACTGTAGTATCAGAGTGTTCAATGGAAAACCCCCATGTGCCGGGTAGAGCTATGAGACTATAGTACGAGATTTTTCAATGGAAAACCCCTGTGTGCTGGGTAGAGCTGTGGGGCTATAGTATAACAGTGTTTAGTGAAAAATCCCTGTGCATCAGGTAGAGCCGTGAGACTGTAGTATCATAGTGTGCAATGGAAAACCCCTGTGTGCCAAGTAGGGCTGTAGTATAACAATGTTCAGTGGAAAACCCCCATGCGCCATGTGGAGCTGTAGTATCAGTGTTCAGTGGCCGTCGAGTGGGGCAGATGGAGCGCTCCTGCACTTTGATGTTGTTGTGTCGGTTTTCAGCACTCGTATGCCCTGGAGCCGGAAGCTGCTCTCGTGCAGTGAGGAGGGATTCTCCCTCGCTGCCGCTGCCTTTAAACGCAGTGGGGTCACACCGATGTGACACTGAAGCGATGGTTTATTCACTGTCTGCAGCCCTGATCTCTGACAGGAGCAGCACACAGCCCCTTGTGCTCGTAATACAGGATCAGGGGTCCGAGTGCCACTCAGAGCTCACACAGGCTTTTGATCTGCTGTCTCACCACTGCTGGGCTTGCCTGTGTGCTTTATCCATGAGGGGAAATAAAAAAATGTTAATAAATAAACAGATGAATAAAACAAAGCTTTCGTCATAAAAAGTTAACTGTCATTTTGGCGATGGCAGCCCTGAGCCTGTTGTAGCTGCGTATGGCACCTTTTCCGGCTCGCTATTCTGAGCGCGCTGACAGGTGACAGTATGCAGCACACAGACGGGGTGTTTTCTGGGAGCCCTTACCACTTCCTGTCCCCAACGAGCAGCGTGAAGAGACGCCCCCCTTGTGTCCGGGAGGCGGAGGCACCGCGCTTTAACCTTACAGTGGGACGACCTGAGTTAGCTGTCTCCTGTGGCGAGGCCTGGCATGGCAGCCACTGTGGGGGAGCAGCTGTCTTGTATCTTGGTGCCCTGTGCCATGCCTGCAGACCCCTGCCATGCTCCCCGCCATTGCTGTCCAGTTATATGGGGCCTTAGAGAGAGGGCTCCACCAATCAGCAAATCAGTTACAAATCACGATTACATGTATGACTCCTTGCAGCTGTTTCACTATATGTTGTGTTTTGTACTATTCCTGAGACATTTTGAAGAAAGGACACATAGAGGTGTGACGTTTCTCCGTCAGAAGGTAGTGATTTTTGTTCCTTTGACCTGATGTTACTTTGATGTGATTTAAGGCTCAAAATTAATTTTTTTGTGACTCTTTCTTTTGTGGTATCTTAGTCGCTGTCCATCACTGTCCATCTCCCAGATGCATTGGAGGCAAGAAGATATCAGAGCTGCACCACATGGGTTCAGTGACCAGGGTGTGTCTGTGTCACATGACACCATGTGGTCGGCATGATTTCTGGGAATGAGCATTTTACTCAGTGCACGATCACTTTGGATAGTTATGCCACTCCCACAAACCTCCCCACTTGTACCTTCTCTACTTGGAGGCTGTGCCCTTTTACAGGTGCAGCATGATGCTTTTTCCACGGCTCTGAAGTAGCTGGGGCTGCCCAATCAGCAGGTTTTCCTGTGCCCTTCATCATGATCAGTGGCAGTGGTGGCTTAATGGTTAGAGACGCGCATTTGTAATTGAAAGATTGCAGGTTCGAATCCCTGACCAGCAAAGCACCACTGAGGTAGCCTGAGCAAGGTAACGCCCCCAAGCACTGCTCCCTGGGCGCTGAATTAGCTTCCCTCTGCTATGTCACGATGTCACATATGGTTTAAATGCAGAGAACACATTTTGTTCTTGTGTGCTGTGGTGTGATCTAAATCATCAGCATCTATAGATGGGCACTGTTTATATTGTTTTTAGTTGACTTTGATCGGCTCCTGCAATTGGGTTGGAGCCCTTGTTCTGTCCTGGAATGAAAAGCTTTGGGGACTTAGTACTATATGGGGTTGTTGGGTCACTTCCCCTCATTCTTTCCTGGAATGATAAGCTTTGGGGACTTAGTACCATATGGGGTTGTTGGGTCACTTCCCCTCATTCTTTCCTGGAATGAAAAGCTTTGGGGACTTAGTACCA
This sequence comes from Isichthys henryi, assembly GCA_026776945.1. NCBI lineage: Eukaryota > Metazoa > Chordata > Actinopteri > Osteoglossiformes > Mormyridae > Isichthys > Isichthys henryi. The sequence continues at coordinate 394,667 of JAODJX010000043.1, forward strand.
TATGGGGTTGTTGGGTCACTTCCCCTCATTCTTTCCTGGAATGAAAGGCTTTGGGGACTTAGTACCATATGGGGTCGTTGGTTTACTTCCGGGGCGGCATGGTGGTGCAGTGGTTAGCACTGTTGCCTCACACCTCTGGGACCCGGGTTCGAGTCTCCGCCTG
>JAODJX010000043.1:398305-413604 GCA_026776945.1 Isichthys henryi
TACCTCTGTATGGCCTGTACCTCCGTACTCGCTGTACCTCTGTGGGGCCTACTCCTCCATACCTGTTGTACCTCTGTACGGGCTGTACCTGCATACAGGCTGCACCTCTTTGCTTACTCCATCTCTGTATGCTGCAGGGTTTTTGCAGACACAAGCCCATGCCCCACTCATCTCTTTAGCCCATCCCTCTGTCAGTAGACCACTTTGTTCTTTTGTTTTCTTTAATTTTTCTCCTCAGTCACTGTGAGATGGTGACGTTTGCATGGTGCCCTGCCCCCTGCTGTGCCACTGTGACCTCAGCTGACCTCACAGTGCCCCCTGGCGATACCGGCAAATGCTTTATTTAATAAGACATCTGTGGGTACAGGAGGATCAAAAATTTCTCTGTGGGCAAGTATTTTGGGATATGCTTGACACAAACAATTTAAACACTGGTTTTCTTTCACAGATCTTTTATTAAATCCTTGGCATCGCCTGCAGCTTGGTAAACATTAGTGTGCTTGGAAGCAGAGAGCGGGTGTCAGCCCAGGCGATCGGGGCAGCCCCAGTCTTCCACATGGAACTGGGGCCTCACTTTTCCCTGGTGACTGTAGGTGACAGTGCTGTGCAGTCATTACAGACACACCGTGCCGTACGTTGGCCTTTTAGCTGCCTTCCATGCAGCCTCAGCTGTTGTGATTATTAGCCTGGGGGTTGTGCTTTAATATGCTCAAACCAGTCCTTGACTAGTCAAAGTTTTTCTGTAGTTCTGACCAGCCTCATAAAAATGTCCATGTCCCTTCCATGTTCTTGCTCTTCCCATTTGTGTTCTTGAGGACAGACATGGAGCCACTTGTTCCATCTGTGTTCTTGCAGTTGGACCTGGAGTCATGCATCCCACTGGTGTTCCTGCGCGTGCTGTTCATGTTCCTGCAGATGGACATGGAGCTGTACACCTTGTTAGTGTTCCTGCGCATTCTGTGTTCCTGCAGATGGAGTGAAGCCAAGTGCCCTTTTTGTGTTGCTGCAGAAACTATTCATATTCCTGTGGTTGCTCATGGAGTTGTCTATGTTCTTATGCATCCCATCTGTGTTCCACATGACGGGCACAGAGTCATGCTTCCCATCCATGTTCCTTTGGAGGGGTACAGCCACGTCTCATCCAAGTCCCTGCAGCTGTTTTCCAGGCCACATGGGTCACTGCCCTCAGGCTCAGACTGACCATGTGACACACTAAATGACATTGTCTGCAGGTCCCCCCTTGGATTTGTAGACTCCCTCTTTTCTTTCCTCTGACACTCTGTGCTAGGCACTCTCAGGACCTTCTTATTTATCGTCATTAGCTTTATCTCTTTGTATGCACATTGTTGTTTTTCATTTCAGATATGGTCTTTGTGGCTTTCACTGAACAAACTCAGAGAAAGGGCTGTATTATCTCCCACTGCAGCCCTGTGAATAGTGGCCTGCCAGTTGTGGTCAGTTAATTGAAAAAACCTGTGCTGACAGGGCCGTGGTTCGGCTTTCGCAGTGTTATTGCGATGTGAAGCGCTGCATTGTTGACCGGCAGAGATGGAGCCTCGCTCCTGCGGCCGTACAAAGGGCCCAGTAAGGCAGGAGGCATGAGTGAGAGGCGGTGGGGCCGCCATAGACAGGAGCCTCGTGTAGGCCACAGCCTCTGTGTATGAGTGCGCTGCACCACCCTGCTGCCTTTCAAACCCTGGCCTGCCTCACAGCTGCCTTACAGGAACGACAGTGATTGGCATTTGTTTTATTATCATTTACCTGTATGTGCATTTTGACCAGCAGGGAAAGCTGTTTGCTTGAAGGTGTGTCCCGTTTAGGCTGTCAGCTGAACCACTAAATGTCTCTTCTGGCATTTTCATGATGAAATACTGCTGTCTGTGGGGCACTGGCTCGCCGCGCTGCTCTCTGCTTATTGGCTCTGGACCTTAAGGAGACCCCCTCCCAGCCAGGCCCTTGTTATCCATTACTAATCACAGCTTGATGATTCTTTTTTGTATCGTCATGTAGCAGTCAAACCCAGGGATGCAGGTCACATGGCATTTAATCCTGCCAGACTAGTTGAGGTAATGATTTAATCACTTAAATATAGCATTTTTTATAACATTGAGTATGTGGGTCCTAGTGTCTTGTGGGTAAGTGGAGCTACAGAACTATAATTTGTGTATCCATCCAAACAGGTAAGGGCCTCTAAATTAGTTTGTATGGCTACGTCTGCCACTCGTGCCTGACACTTCATATGTCTTTGCACATAGATTAGATAGCAAAAATTCTGTTTATTCCAGGGCAAAATCCTTATACAAAGAGTAGCTAGGATCATAAAGCACAGATAAACCTGCATTTAGTTCAGAACAGACAAGGTGCAAACAGAAGGTGCAAATACAATAGACAAGTATTAACATAAAACAACAGTTAATTTGTGGATAGTAATGTGCAGTTAAACTGATAACACCATACGTTTATTGTTGAAAAGATGGGATGCTGTCTGATGTATGGGTGAGGGGTGGCACGTCCTAAGGGGCACTGTGCTCTCTTTTGTCATCAGGCAGCAATGACCCTCAGTAACGCTTCATAATAACCAGATAGGAGAGTAGTTAGACGTCCTGGGTCACTGGAGCAGGGTAGCCAAGACTAAGTCCAACAGGGACTGGGTCCGAGACGAAATGGAGTCCATCACTGGAGCAGGGTAGCCAAGTCCGAATCCAGTAAAACACAAGTTCAATTCTGGATGAATCTGAATTCAAAAGACTAAACAAATGCATAAGTTTACCTTAATATTAAGTAATTAATAAATGGTCGTTAAAAAAATTGAAACTATTATTTTCAACTACAAAATGATTTATCAAAGGTAAGAGAAAATTTATTATTACTTCTGGAACCAGAGAATATGCATAAAACGATACAAGCTTCCATTAAAAGGCTTTTTAATTAAACATACACACAATGTAGTTAAAGTGCTCACACAGCTACATATGGAACATTGTGTGTAATATCTGTGGCAATTGGGACTCTTCAAATAATGACATTTTAGTTTTTCAAAAAAAATTGCTTGTGGGCATTTAGTGAATTAAACTTCTGGTGATGGGATCACATGATTGTTACAATTTTGTAGCTAGTAGCTGCCATCAACAAGCATAATAACATCATTTATTTTGAAATCTGCCCCAGTCATTTAATTGAAGCATGTAGATAAATGTACGGATACCTAACATTTAATGTGCTGTGTCAGGTGGTAGTGTGACTCAGCGGGTTACAGCTCCTGTGTTTGAGAAATTGCAGGTTTCATTCCACTCCCAGCAGATCAATCACACTCCCATTAGGCCTTACAGGGGGAGACTGGGGGCAGTTGGTAAACAATCAGTGTTTGAACAGACTTTTAACACACTTAAAAACTTCAGTTCAAAGACATGAATTCTGCACTTGCACAATAAGTCCATCACATTTAAAGGCGATGTTTAAAGGCATTTAAGTTAAAAGTTCATTGAACACCTGACCTAGCCTTGGTTGGTATTAAGGTAATACAGTATACCAAGGAATTTTGGGTATATTAATTTTTGGGAATTTATCTGTGAAATTTATCGTGGGGGACCCCCCAAACGGCAAATTTTATTGGCGAAATTTCAAAATAGTGTCAAAATGGTCTTCTCTAAAACCTTTAAACAAGGTCTAAGATGGGTAAGAATGAGACTTTCAGACACACGGATTAATAAAGTATAACAATAACACAACACAATAAAAACATTTTTGTAATCATCAGAGACCACAACACGCTTTTATAAATCAGATTATTACACTGATATCAGATATGTTTTCAGTTTTTTACAGTCACATCAACTTAAGTTATGAGTAGTGCTGGGTTACAGTTTACATGCATGTAATTTTTATCGAAATGTAAGCACCAATGAATAAATGTTTCAATATCTTCAGTGAAACGTCAGATAGGCACACGCTGAGGGATAGATATACTTGGTGGTGTCAGTCATCTACTAATGTTTCTTCAGAAACACTTAGAGTAAGATTTTCTTATGAACACTGTCTGGATTGTCGCAGTACAGCATCCAGCAGCAGTCAACCATCATGCTCTTATTCCAGAAACCTTGGTAGCGACGTTCCATTAACTGCATGTCCTGGTAAAAATGTTGTTCTTGCTTGTCACTCTCCAGATGGGAGTGCAAAAAGTGTATTTTCAAATTACATGCAACAGCCCCATTTTTGGGGAACTCTACTAATAGCTTAAAGTGGTTAAAATTTTATCTATCTCTGATTTAAAGGAACCCAAGGTTTTAGTTTGCACTACACTAACAGGAAGACCATACGCTAACCCTATTCCATACTCTAACTCCACACTGTGTAAAGCAGTGCTTTCGCAAATCCATTTTAAAATGCTCTTCCACTAATTTTTTCCTGTGGCCAGGAGTTCTTGTGTTTGAACTGATATTAAAGTAATTATTTGGTTGAACAGCATCCAGACCTGTTAGAATCTTATATACCTGGGTCATGTCCCCCCTTAGTCTCCTTTAGTCATTCAGCTCAGTTAACCTCTCCTCATAAGATATTCCTCTAAGACCAGGAATCATTCTCGTAGCCCTACGTTGAACACTTTCTAAGGCTGCAATGTCCTTTTTAAGTTATGACCAAACCTGCACACAATTTTCTAGGGGGTCCTACCAAGTAATCGTATAATCACACACTTAGAGATGTAACCCAACATCCTATTGGCCTTTTTAATTGCTTCCCCACACTGGCGAGATTGGGACATGGACATCAACATACACACGAGGTCTTTCTCGTAATCAGCTACCTTTATTTCAGTGGAACCCATAAAATATCTGTACTAAATACATTTCTGCTCCCTGCATGCATTTGTCTACATTACATTTCCTTGTATGGAGGAGACATATGGGTACCCAGAAAGTTTTTGCTGAGCCACTCGAATGCCTCCCAGGCTTCTGGCTGGGCTGCTGAGAAAGATCGTTTAACACCTTCATCCAACAAAACGGGCTTGATCTGTGGACCTATATCCCTTCCTTCGGTTTTGCAAGCCTGATGTTTGGGAATTTCTCAACAAGGTATTGAAAACCCCACAAGTTTGCTTTACCCATGGTCTTTACAAGATTCTTCATCAAGCCTAGCTTGATATGGAGAGGTGGCAGAAATATTTTATACAGAGCAACCAGAGGCAGAAACTGAACACTCCTTGTTCCTGGTTCATAGGTATCTCTTGATACCAGACACGCTTGGCATAATGTTCCGCAGTAGATGGGCTATCCCATAGGCACAGGAAACAGCAGCATTTGGTGAATCCTCCTTTTTCATTTCCATCAACAGGCCGATGAACCTTAGATCAGCACAGATTTTCCACTGGTGTGTTTTAAACTGGATTGCTTCAAGCATTATCTTCATGTTGTAGTAGGAGTCCTTTAGATGACCACAATAGAGAATTGGTTCACTTGGTCTGGAATTTGCATTGTGCAGTAGTGCAGCCTTCAAGCTTCTTTGCGAAGAATCAATGAGGAGACGCCATTCAGATGGAACATGCTCTTGTGACAAACTGCTGAAGAGTCCATTTATGTCACGACAATAGCACAGTGAACAGCACAGCCATCAACAGTGAAGAACGTTGTCAAGTTATGATTTCGTTTTTTGTACTGAGTTGCAGTAACATCCTTTGCAAGCAAATACTTTGGCTTAAGCCTTGAAGCAGAAGGTTCTGCTTTGTCTTAGATAGAATTTATTCACAAATGAGATAATTCATCTCTCTTTGTGTAAAAGTCCCAGGTTCTGAATCTTCATCGGCCATGTAAGGATGGGATGATTCTGGATTGTGACCAGCTGCACCTTCACCATATTTCTCATCACTTTCTACAGAAGCAAGAATTTTATGTGGTGGTACAGGAACAGGCAATGAATCATCATGAGGAACCAGCCTGCTTGCAGAATCCAGGCTAGGATATACAATTTGTGCTTAGTTTTAGCTAAGAATCCACTTGTGCTCATGTGGCAAAAGTAGCAATCATTGAGATGGTCTCGCAGTTCCCTCCACACCATTTGGATTGCAAATGGCATTGCTACCTTTTGCTGAGGTAGCCAGTCATGCAGCCCATTGGAAAAATTGGTACAGATGGCATGTGGAGATTTATCCTGGTCATCCAGTGGACAGCAGAAGTATAATTTGTATATCTTCTTAAGATCTGCGGTAATTTGGTGAAGTTGTGCTTTTATCATGAATGAACCATACACATAACAGAAACTGTGTAGATGATTAATACAATTTCTAGACATGATAACTGAAATCAATCACAGTTAATTCTGTCTACAACATAAAATACACAGGTAACTGTAGTACCAAATATGCAATATATTTTTAGCTTCACCACAAAACTAGACATGCTAGAGAAAAACTAAATACAGATTTGAATTCAACATGAAGAGCACTACAAAATCCACATAAATTAATCTCTAATGAAAATAACCTGTTGACCTGTGTAATTATTATTGTAGGAAAATGGCTAAACTGGCTGGATGACTGTCACTGGATTACCATGTAAAACAAATTTTGTCGGGATACTTAATCAGTTATTGCCTCTCGAAAAACCGAGTTTGCTAGTATTTGCCCATCTACCTGTCTCTGCTTCCTTTCCAAATGTCTACTGAAATTGTAAGTGATGCATCAAGCTCAGGTATCAATGCTTTTCAATATTTGCATTCTGCTTCTTCTCCCTTGATGTCTTGCACAGAATCTCCTTATGGTTTATGTACACAAACAGGACAACTGCTGACTTGATGAGGGCATGAGTAGGTGTGTGTACAATGTTAGAAAAACATTGAAGATAATTTAAGAAATCAGGGGGCGCTAAAGCTGCAAGCAGGCTGCAGACATACGCAATTCAGGAAAATTTCTCAAGTATTTGAGTCTGAATCAAGGTTGAATTGACATACATGTGGGTGCGTTACAAGACCTGTTCGTGTGTGGACTCAAGTACCACAACTCTGGCGTGTTGCCTGTCTGAGTGTTGCCTGTCTGAGTGTTGCTTGTCTGAGTGTGCTTGCGAATGGACGTGATGTCTTTGCCTCTGCATGTAAACATCAGGTTAGCTGAAGTGCTTAAAGCCTGATTAGCTGGCCCTTATTCTTCACGCCGGTTATCATTTATGGTTTTGGTCAGTTTGGCCATATTAGCTTGTAGGTGACATGCAGATTTCTGTGTTTATCGTACCAACTTCAGTGTAACTATTCTCTCTGTCATGTATTACTAAACGGGCAAGGAGGAACGTGCCGGAAAGCTCCGCTAAATTTACAGGGAGAAACATGATGCTGCGTCTGAATGTATCGTGTCTGTCATATAGGATGATTCTTTAGGATTTATTGCTTTTACGGGAATGCGAGATGTGGGACACGATCAATGCCTTAGTGTTTGAAGTGCCCATGCACATTACCAGCTGGTTTTAATTGGATCTGAGCCACACAGATCAATAGATGTTGTAATTGCCTTACATGGTTGGGTGTGGGACTATTATCATTAATATTTAGACATGAAGTGGAAAGAGCCAGCAAAGGTTAAACGCGAATCTGCCGTGTTCCTCCTTTCATCTGCAAAATAAGCAGATCGATGTGGAGGTCAGGGAAATGGGAACACTCGGAGTCTCACTCCACATTCCTCAATCACTACTATTTCTGAGTTTAATAGTGATGTTTTATCACTGCTGTTTAAAGACAGATGACCTTTGACCTCACTCTAACCTGTTCTGCGTAATACACATTAAATTAATTAAATATGTATTTATTATCAGTGACTGAGAGCCCACCTGTAAGCAGAATAGGACTCTGTACTCCGTCTTCTCACTGTCAGGGGCCTCACACCTGCTTTCTCTAAGTCACTAGACAGACACTAGGCTCTAGCAAAGGATTATGGTGGTCTTGGCATCTAGCCGGGTTCCCACTCCTCCCTGTCACATGGGGGCGCTCTGTTATTTACCCATTAAGGCCCCTGAGGAAGCAAGTGGAGCCGTGGCTCACAGATGGTTAAATAGCGGTGTTGCATCTCTGCAGCTGACGAGCTGAGCTCATAGCCTTCTACTCACTCCTAAGCACCTCAGCCACATCAAATCCTGCCTCCTGTCCTGGCGTCTCATTCAGAACCGTGAAAAGGAAGCAGACACGTTAACCTGACCTTTTTCCAGCCATTAGCCTTTTTTGAAGCATTTTCCCAATCCCAGCTTATTTATCTGCTCCAGTTTATTCATGTTGCAGATTCCCTGATACCGTCTGTAGGTTTAAACCCAGGGAAAGGTTACGGTCTGTAGTAGAAATGTGAAAACTGTGGGAGATAAACATGCTGCCTGTCCTCTTGAGTCACCTCTGGGTTTTCACTATAGGTCATTTCCAAAATTACCCTCAAATCTCTTGGCAAACAATTGTTGAGAATTCTGTGAAATTTATTTGATTGTTACATGATTTCTAAATATACATTTAAAATATATATATATATATATATATATATTTGTTTAGTGTAGTGAAGACACATTTTAGATAAAATATTTCTGCATTAAGTTGTACAGTGAAGCTGCTCTATCAGTTTTGCTCACCAGCTTTTACTACAGCTTGTGTAAAGTACCACCCTTTCTTTATTCACACATTCATACAAACTGTCTCTCTCCTCCATCACATTTTCTCCTCTGTACATGGTTAGGAAGCGTTTCACTGAATTGTGGGTGGAGGATAATTGAGCTGGACACATTTGCTGTGTGAGCTGCTTTTGCAGTGAATTGTGATTGGTCTTCTTCATTCGGTGGGTTTTGGCAACCCATGAACTCCACCCCCAAAATCCGAGAGTACTATAGAAAGCTGTGGAGAGAAGTGGGGTAGAGGCAGAGGCGTGACTGAGTCTGTAAACACTGGACATGGGTCGTCTGGATAGAGAACATCACTTTAACAAACTGAAGTGTTTTTACATACTTCATAGCCAAATCAGCGTATAAGTGGGGCAGCGTGTGACCTGTGTGCCTGTAATCAGAAGGTCACCGGTTCAAACCCAGCCTCAGCACATCTATGGGACCTTGAACAAGGCCCTTAACCTCCAGCTCCCTGGTCACTGCTACAGGTGGCTGCCCTTCGCAGACAGCTTACTCTACGAAGAGCAAGTTGAGGGAGGCGTAAAGACAATTTCCCCATGGGGATCAATAAATTATCAATTATTATTATTTAAATTGCAGTATAACACTCCAAATTAAGCATGTAAGAACCATGCACGATGTCATATGTTAAGTATTTGATAAGAGTAATTGTTCATATTACCCTAATCTGAAGTAATGCAGTTTCAGTGCCCTGTGTAAGTTATATCTTACCACAGGAGCTAAATGAAGGTAAATGGAGGACCCCACAGTCTGACTCCCTAAGGATGACACACGGCTTCTGCCTTGTGTGCAAAGGCCTGCACTGTGGTGGGGACTCTGGCAGGAAGCCTCGGCAGTCGACCTCAGCACTCATTCACATCCAGGCGAGTAGCCAGTGCTCATGGCAAACACTCGGCACACATGCAGTGTGTGATGCTGGGCATGCCCCCCTGCCTGTTGCATACACAGTGAATGTGTGCTGCCATGTAGTCCATCTCTGGACATGTGCTGTGGCTGCCCCCTGGCCGGCCTCAGTGCTTGTTCATATCTGGGTGAGTAGTCAGTGCCCACAGCAGAACTCGCACACTTGCAGTGTGTGATGCTGGGAATGCCCCCCTGCCTGTTACTTACACTGTGTGTGTGTGTACTGCCATGCAGGGTGTCTCTGGGCATGTGCTGTGACTGCCCCCCAGCCACCCAGCATGTTAGCTGATTGCTGTGTGAAAGATTCAGGCAGTCACAGGCAGGCCATCCAGTGCGTTAGGCTCAGGTCCCTCCTCTTGCCCTATGCTATTTGGTGAGTCTGCTTAACCCCCACCCCACCCCAAGTCCTAAGCTAACTATAGCAGGTAAGTGACAGGGTGGACCGTGTTTGTGTTTACTTACACTAGTCTGTCAGTGCCAGGGGCCAGGAGGTGGGGTTTTTTAGGGAAGGTGTCTGTGTGTCTGTCTGTTTCTTTGTGTGTGTGTGTGTGTGTGTCTGTGTGTGTGTGTGCGCGCCTGTGCGCATATGTGTGTCAGTTTGTCAGTCATGCTGCAGTCTGTGTCCTTGCACAGGTGTCCAGGACCTCGCCTGGCTGTGCAGAATCAGGCCTCTGTGACCCTAACCTGTATGTGCATAGATTCCCTGGATGACTTAAGCATCCCTACACCACAAGTACGCGCTCTGCCTGCAGGACAGGCGTAATAATAATAAATACAAGCTGTGCTATTCGAGGCACTTGTGGCTTGGGGCCAAACAGGTCATTTTCCCTCAGCATATTTCGAGCCTGGCTGAGACAGGTTGGGCTCGGCCGGCAGCCATGCTGTCTGCACTCCCTGGCATGACACGCATACCACGGGCAGCGTTTTCTTCCTGGCGACAGACAGCGAGAGGATCTGATTGGCAGGTGGCCAGAGCGTGCTCACAAAGGCCTCTTTGACAGCAGGGTCAGCTGGTTAGCCAAGTACCCGAATCAACCTCTTAGGCAGTCCTCACCCCTCCGCCTGCTAAGCTGCCGCTCTAAGCACTGCGGAGAGGGGCTTCTTGCTTCCCAGAGCGTCCAGATACTGTGGGCCCTTCTATTGGCATGCATGCTGAATATTAGCTGCCCACTTCTTAGCAAACACTGGTTTCCACAGTAATTTTTAGAGGTTTGAGAGAAGTGACCTGTCAGCATATGTTAATGCCACCTGTGTCTCTAGGAATTGCTGCTGCTTTGCCTGCCTCGTCTACATCTCGTAGCACTCTTTGAAGTTTTTCTTCTCCCATTTTCAAATGTTGTTTTATTTCCATAACACATAGGTATTCTATTGAAGTAAAGCAGACTTTTTGATTTCTTACTTAGTTTTCCAAAAGTGGATGAGCAGAGCTTTGCGGAGGCCTTTGCGATTCATATGCATGCGTGTGTGTCGCTGGCCGTGGTGTCACCACACCTCACGCCACAGAGGTTGTCAGGGAAAACCGTGCTGCTTCCAGTCGTGATGATGCTGTTAGACTCCAATGTTTTTCACAGGGAGGCTTAAGATTAAGTAAATGTTTCATTCTTTTATCTGCCAAGCTGTGGTTTTGTGAGCGTTAGGGTCTCTCTTTCTGCTTTCCACAGGAGTTCTACCTGTCTGCCTCATCTACAGCAATAGTTTGTAGATGGTGCATTTAACAAACGGCCACAGATGTAGTTTGTAGTTGAAATCACGTGTATCTTAACACTGAGGTTGTCAGGTGAATCAGCAGGACAAGGCATCCGTCTAGCATGTAGAAGAGCTCATTATCTCCAAAATCTCAGCTTTGGCTTGCTAATTGCTGCTCTTTGGGTCAGAGACACCATTGCTGGCTTGGGAACAGCATCAGTGGCAGGCAAAAGCATTTTGCATATGTGTGATATTTAAGGGGCACATTGTTTACTGCTGCTGGTTGGCCGTTTGGGGACCCAGAGTCTTTTTTCCTGTTTGATCAGAGAACCACACGTCTGTTAGGTGGCAATGGCATGGAGGCAGGGAGTTGAGGTCATAAAGCGGCTGGGTGCCTGTCATCGAGACAGTGATTGGAAAACGAGCCTGTCACCTGATGGGGAGGTGGAACAGGTCTGCCATTCTAGACCTATCAGAGGCTGCCTTCCTGACTGTGTGCAACTGAAAGTGCATGTGTGCTCCACCCATGTGCATTAGTGAAGGACTGGGACTGTCAGGCAGGGTGGGCCTCACAGAGGCTGTGATGGAACACCATGCTGTCTCCAAAAGCATTCCTCCAGCTGGATGAGGACACCTTTATTAATGAGCTGCTGGTGAGAACCTGATGATGTGTGATGATGATGATAGCCGTATAGAGTAAAATGTATAAAGTCACAGACTCAGTGGCAATGGTTTGCACATGAAGGGTATCTCAGGTACGGCGTACGCTGCTTTCTGTGCTGCATTGACATTATTGCTTGGGTGTCTGCATCCTCTCATTCGGGGTTATTTTCCCACCTTTCAAGGCTCTGCAGTCATCTGTAGTGCTGATGGATTCTAAGCAGGGATGCCGGTGTTTGTGGCTGACATGTACCTCCCATTTCAGTTACACATACATTTGCTCCAACACTTTACCATTGCTTTGCATGTGTGTTCTTGCTCAAAGATGGTATCTTTTTTGTGTTTTGTAGGCACACCCATGTCCCTGCCTCTAGAACTTGTTTCTGTAGCTATCATGTACAGTCTAGTCAAAATCAGCATCGCATTACGCTCCAGAGGGTGTGAATGCCACTGTAGTGTAGCGTTTCTAAACACTAGGCAGTAATTATGGAATCAAACCTTATGCATTTGAGGAAATTAAAATTGAAAAAGTAGGATTTTATTTCTCTAGCTACATGGCCTGTGTGGCACAGAGACAGACGGGCACTCCAGGTGATTCTGGGTGGGGGCAGAAGGGGTATTATCACCAGTTAATTTGTGCGACTGTCAGTGCAGTTAGTCTCAGACCCCCCAGCACTCCACTGACATAGATTTTCCGGTGTCTTTTCCAGTCTGCCCCCCCAGGGGTTGGGGCGGTTTATTAGTCAGACACAGCACAGAGTCTATCGACTACAGCCCCCAGGGACACTAACCAAATGGAGAAGGAGCAACAAGTCGATAAGGGTGATACTGCTACGGCCTTCTCCCGTCGATGGCGGGGTAGGAAGCCCCAGCAGCCTCGGTGCTGAGTGTCCCGCTCAGGGTCCGCTGTGGGGTGGTGGGGAGTAGGGGGGTGGTGCAGCCTGCAATTTTAATGCTGCCACATCGATAATTTAGGGAGACTAAAACCTCACTTGTAGTGTCAAAAGCAGCAGTGTGGAATGACACTCCAGATAGCTAAGAATTTTACATTGGGGGAGGGGGGTGTTAGCAGGGAAGGAGAGCAGGTGAGAAGTGGGATATTACTATGGACAGCAATTACATTCTCCAGCAGTAATGCAGTCAGTGGCTCAGCCCCACCACACCTTAATTCTACAGTCCCTTTGCCTTTACTACTTGCCTAACGAGGGCACTAATTGCATCCCCCTCTTTGTGGACACCCACAAACTGTTAACAGCTGATACAGATCAAATGAATGCCTAATGTAATCTTAATTCACAGTCAGACAAACTGCCTCCATAGCTGATTACAGTGGCCTGGACAGCTCTCATTCATTCACATGTACCTGGACAGTGAGCCTCTGAGTGCCTCACAAACAGAGCTCTGACTCACATGTACCTGGACAGTGAGCCTCTGAGTGCCTCACAAACTGAGCTCTGACTCACTCACATGTACCTGGACAGTGAGCCTCTGAGTGCCTCACAAAAGGAGCTCTGACTCACTCACTTGTACCTGGACAGTGAGCCTCTGAGTGCCTCACAAACAGCTCTGACTCACTCACATGTACCTGGACAGTGAGCCTCTGAGTGCCTCACAAAAGGAGCTCTGACTCACTCACTTGTACCTGGACAGTGAGCCTCTGAGTGCTTCACAAAAGGAGCTCTGACTCACTCACATGTACCTGGACAGTGAGCCTCTGAGTGCCTCACAAACGGAGCTCTGACTCACTCACATGTACTTGGACAGTGTAAATCAATCCATGGTGCATGTTTAGATGCAGCTCTCCTTTCCTGCTAAATGCAAATGGCCAAATCATGAAATTTCAGAGCTGAACATGTTCCTCTTCATTTTGAGGATTTGTGGATTCTGAGTTGTTTCGTCAGTTCAGCAGGCTATGTGATGCAGAACAGCTGCTCGTCACGCTGCCTGCACAGCTTTTGGTTGAGGTCATTTCTTTAATTTATGATCAGTTGCCCATGTACATGTTGGGCCCGGGCTTGACAGAAGCACCTTGTGTGTTCCTGCTCTCTGAGGCCCTAAAGACGCCAATGGGTCACTGGCTACGTTACCTACTGTTCCGTTTCCCAGGTACTGAGATGAAGCATGTGCAGAAGTGTGCTGTTCCTTTGCCTATATAGCAAACTGAAGACGGGGAGTGCAGCCAAAGCAGCGACGGCCCAGCCTGGCTCCTTATGTGCCCCTCCATACGTTGGCATGAAATTCACATTCAATTTTCAATTCACTTGATTTGAGCTGTTAGTTAAGCGCATTATTTGAGAGCTTGTTATAATTTTTTTATTTAACAAGTAAGTTAACGTTGAAATACTATTATGCACATTTCTGCATTATAAAGTAATAAAATATTTTGCCGTCGTTTTATCACGTTAAACTTCGACAAACCCAACTGTATTTGCTAATTAATTTTAATTTACAAAATCATTAAGATAATTACTCTAAAACTACAAATAATGAATCATAGATTAATTGAAAATGAACTCTGTAATTTACAGGACAAAGATATTTGGAACCTAGTCATTTCTTCACTTGCAATTATCACTAACATCTAGGTTTAATGCAGAAAACTGCAATGATTTTTCAGCTGACACACAACTAATTAAATGCTCAACTGGATTAAAAACCTGCCTAGTAGGACTGGGACTGGAAAAAAACACTGGCGTCAGATCAGAATCAGAATAGTATCGCAGGACTTCAAGTGCATATAAAGTCGTTACTGTTTAATTGCGAATTTTTACTGAATTCTAGCAGAAAATGTTCAAGTACTACTTCTGTGCTGCCATCATTTCTGGACATTTCAACAGATGAAAATGATGGTCTGTGAAGTCACCGTTTTAGGTGTAAAACAGCAGCCAGCTTGTAGCTCTACTTAGAGAGTTTACAGCTGTGTCTTAAAGGGTTCACGTGTAAGGACACTCCAGGTCATCAGCAACACTGGACAGGACAGTGACATGTTCAGGGTTTGTTTTGGTTATTAATTTATTTCGAGACGGGTGCAAGAGAGTGTCTGTGTGTTTGTGTAAAAGCTGAATGCTAAGGAGCTACTTGTACCCTGCAGATTGGAGGCGCTGCGCAACTGGAGTGGTGCTGCAGGCTAAAGTTGTTGAAAATCCTGTAAAGTAATTGAAAATGATGTCTGTGTGTGTGTGTGTGTGTGTGTGTGTGTTTGCGTATGCCTGTGTGTTTGAGTATGCATGCATGTGTATGCATTTGCATGTGTGTATTTGCGTTTCAGTGTGTGTGGGCACACACGTCTGTGTGTGTGTTTGTGTGTGTGTGTGTGTGTGTGTGTGTGTTTGCGTATGCTTGTGTGTTTGAGTATGCATGCATGTGTATGCATTTGCATGTGTGTATTTGCGTTTCAGTGTGTGTGGGCACACACGT
>JAODJX010000043.1:462373-500409 GCA_026776945.1 Isichthys henryi
CCGCCGGCCCCGGGCGGGGCCGGCCCTGTCGCCGCCCGCGGGGGGGGGTCGGTGCCCGCCGGGGTGGGGGGGGCGGGGCCTCACCGCCGGGGGGGGGGGGGGGGGGTGGGGGGGGGGCAGGCAGTGCTGCAGGATGGCCTGGCTCTAGGCCGAGATGTAAGAGTGATATGCTAAGGCAGCGGTTAGCAGGACAGTGTGAGGGAGTGAAGGAGAGGCCACTTCCAGTTGAATACCACGGGTTCTGATTTCTGACGACACGCAGGCAGTGAGACATGCCAGAATTCTCTTCCATTTTTTCCTTAAGCTTACCCCAGTGGTGCTGTTTGAATGGGATCTATGACCATGTCTGCCAAAACACACAGAAATGCTTGTCACCTAACTGGCAGTTGATGAGACCAGGAAATGTGAGCTGGGCACAGAGGCTCACACCTCCAGTGACCCCCATCCCCAAACTGAACTGGACACCAGTGCTTTAAACCCAGAATAGAGCCAGACCTGGCTATGGAAAGAGGGTGGCAGAAGAGGAGGCTTCTAAACTGTAAGTGTTCCTCTGTTGTGGGAATGGCTCAGCGAGTCTCTCGGCCTATCATCATCATAGTGGACAGGGCCCTTGCTGCTCCTTCCTCACTGTCAAAGGGACAGCATGATGGCCTATCATCATCATAGCGGAAAGGGCCTGTTGCTGCTCTGTCCTCACTCCAAGGGGACATCATGATGGCCTATCATCATCATAGCGGACAGGGCCCATTGCTGCTCCATCCTCACTGTCAAAGGGACAGCACGATGGCCTATCATCATCATAGAGGACAGGGCCCATTGCTGCTCTGTCCTCACTGCCAAGAGGACAGCATGATGGCCTATCATCATCATAGCGGACAGGGCCCATTGCTGCTCTGTCCTCACTGCCAAGGGGACAGCATGATGGCTTATCATCATCATAGTGGACAAGGCCCTTGCTGCTCTGTCCTCAATGCCAAAGGGACAGCATGATGGCCTATCATCATCATAGCGGACAGGGCCTGTTGCTGCTCTGTCCTCACTGCCAAAGGGACAGCATGATGGCCTATCATCATCATAGCGGACAGGGCCCATTGCTGCTCTGTCCTCACTCCAAGGGGACATCATGATGGCCTATCATCATCATAGCGGACAGGGCCCATTGCTGCTCCATCCTCACTGTCAAAGGGACAGCACGATGGCCTATCATCATCATAGAGGACAGGGCCCATTGCTGCTCTGTCCTCACTGCCAAGAGGACAGCATGATGGCCTATCATCATCATAGCGGACAGGGCCCATTGCTGCTCTGTCCTCACTGCCAAGGGGACAGCATGATGGCTTATCATCATCATAGTGGACAAGGCCCTTGCTGCTCTGTCCTCAATGCCAAAGGGACAGCATGATGGCCTATCATCATCATAGCGGACAGGGCCTGTTGCTGCTCTGTCCTCACTGCCAAAGGGACAGCATGATGGCCTATCATCATCATAGCGGACAGGGCCCATTGCTGCTCTGTACTCACTCCAAGGGGACATCATGATGGCCTATCATCATCATAGTGGACAGGGCCCGTTGCTTTTCTGTCCTCATTGCCAAGGGGACAGCATGATGGCCTATCATCATCATAGTGGACAAGGCCCGTTGCTGCTCTTTCCTCACTGCCAAGGGGACAGCATGATGGCCTATCATCATCATAGTGGATAGGGCCCATTGCTGTTCTGTCCTCATTGCCAAGGGGACAGCGCAATGGCCTATCATCATCATAGTGGACAGGTCCCATTGCTGCTCTGTCCTCATTGCCAAGGGGACAGAGTGATGGCCTATCATCATCATAGTGGACAAGGCCCGTTGCTGCTCTGTCCTCACTGACCCAGGGACAATCTGTAGGCCTGTGATCTTGTTGGACAGGACCCATTACTGCTCTGTCCCCACTGCCCCAGGGACAGTCTGACGGGCTATCATCATGGTGGACTGGGCCTGTTACTGCCCTGTCCCCACTGCCCCGGGGACAGTCTGATGGCCTGTCATATCGGCATGTTTTCTGTTAGTTGCTACATGATTTAAGATATCCATTAAAAAATCTCAATACGCAAACCTTAACAAAGAACATTCTTACAAGAGACTTACAAGAACTACAAGTTATACAATTGTCAGACTGAGAAAAAGGTTGCCTTTTATTTCTAAACAGTGCCTCCTTGTACTTGCAGATTGTCCTTTTTACCAGCAGTCCATCATTGTCCTGATGCCCTGACCTAAGGACATATTAGCCTTGAGTTCACTTAGCTTAGAATATGACACCACAAACCTCTGACTCTCCCCCTGTGTACACCAAACAGGAAGATCATACTAAGCAGTCAGCAGTACTGAAAAGCATCAGGAATTTGCTTTCAGTGTTCCTGGATCACTGTACCGGTTTATCATTGGAATGCTCCCGTCCTATCACATGCACTCATTTTGCCATGTCTGTACAAGGGAGAGGTCTTATCTGCATCTTTCGGGAGGTTACTGCTCGGTGGGGTGCCTAGTAATGTGACCTCTGTGCAAGGTGTCATATTTTCAGCAGTAGGTATGTTTTGACCCAGTAAACGTGACATGAACTTCATTGGAATGGCTGTTTCAGAGTAAGTAAAGCGGTCGCTGAAACACCAGTGTCGTCTTTAGGCACAGGGCATGACTTCGTTTTGGTTCTCTGGGTCAGTGTGAGCTGATCAAATCTCCCTAATGTTCTGCACGTCTCCACCTGCTTACTGGCACACTGATCTCTGGACCTTTCAGCTGTGTTGGTACGGGGTTTTTCAATTTGAAGTCCAAACAAAGAAAAGGTGGTTAAGGGGAACCCAGCCACCGAGCTAAGGAATGCATTTTGGATTCTGCATGGCCAGAAAGGTGTAGAACCTGTAGAAACCAACCATTAATTGTTTACTACATGGCAGTGGGCGGACAAGAGGCACAGTGAGCGTTTGTTCCCTGATGCCTAATCATGTTGTGGCCCTGCGGCCTCATCAGCTAAAGGTGTTCATACATTTCTACCACTCGTGATCACACTCCTTATGCATGAACCCATGTATGTTTGTTTACCGACAGCTTTGTCCCCCGTAGGTTCCTCTTGCTGACTGAAGCAGTGGAAGATTTCCCACTGGCTGGTATTTTTTCTTCAAAACACCTTTGGCTGTCCATGTTGCAGATGTTTGGTGAAATGACACCCATGTTTTTAGAAAGCCTGTGCTCAGTTTTGGGATGCTTATGTGCGTCCTAATTTAGTAAATAACATTACTAATGATTCAATTGAGCAAAATTAAAAAACAGAGGCTCTGTTCACCATCTGTCTGCTAATATTATGGTTTCTACATAATTAAACGTGTCACCTTCTGACTCAGGCCAGTGGCTCCAGCAGGAAGTTTGAAAACAAAGGTGGTTTACAAGGAATAAATGAAGGCATAGTCGCAATTTTTGCCTTGTTTTTACTTAGATGTGTCAACACAGGAATCTGTCAATATTAGCCTCTCTCTGCCTTGACTGACTTCAATTTGGGAGGAAGAGGAGACGTGGAAAGTCGGTCCTGATCCCTGAGTGCAGTCACTGTAACTGGGGGGGTTAGCTCTGATTTCATGTGTGGTTTTGCCTGCCTCTGGATCTTTTCCAGACACTACAAGCCTGTTTTTTTTCAGCCCTCTTTAAAACCAATGCAAAGCTCCCGTAATTCTTAAAATTGAATTTCAGATATGATCTTGTTGTGTGTAGCAAACAGAACATTAAAGGTAGGGAGGCTTGGCTAATGATGCCGCTTGTGCCTGTATGTCTGCTTCTGCCATGTGTGGACATCTTGTGAGTGTCCGCTGTTCCACACGCGAGTGAAGCATGAGGTGAGGAGACTTATGGCTGTGTGGAGTGCTTGCTTCAGCTGCGACATTTAAACGTACGGGTGCCCAAGGAAATAAGCCAGTGTGGGTGGTGTCGCACAACATTTCCGCCCAAAAAACTAAAATAAACCTATTTAATTATAGTGTTGCCACACTGCGGGCTGCAATATTTTGCAAGAGGTGGTGCAAGCCATGAGGATGGGGACAGGAAAATGACTGGCTCACTTGGGAGAAATAAGGCTGGAGGTTTGCAGTGGCTCTCCAGGGTATGGCTTTGGCTATTTGTGTTTGTATTTAGCCAGTGGCCCCTCACTTTCGCTCTTTTGCGAATAAGATGCTCCACTGCTGTGGTTTTTGTGGCGCTTTCAAGGACGTATTGCTTCTATCGCTTTGAGTCCTGCCATCCGCTCTTCCTCATTTGCACTTTTATTCTGCATACCTCAGCCCCCTGGCCCCCCTCCTTTCTCTCCCAATGCATGCACTCTGATTACCTCTCCAAACTGGCAGAGTTGATTGCTTTTCAGAGATGATGTAAACCTTTGCCCTAGGGTACATCAGGTTGGCTTTCAGATGCTTTATCTTGTAAAGCCCAAATTAACAGCTGGTTTGGTTTGAGTTCTCCTGGATCTGACTAAGGGATTAGGCTCCCTTCTCATGTGACTCAGTGTAGTTTGATTTATCGCAGGTCTATCAGAAACGATCAATGGAAGCCTTTTGAAAGTAAATCCTTAATCGCTCTTTGCACTTCCATGTTACTCTTGTGATTTTTCTTCCTGTACACTCTCTCTCTCTCTACCTCTGTACTCCCGCTCTCATTTTCCCTCTTTTTACCCATCGGTGATGGATATGGTGTGAGCCAGGGCCTGGTGTCGGGTGGTTATCCTGCTCATTAGCAGAGTGACACAGCTTCCCTGCACAGGGGTGTCTGCTTCTAGATTCTCGTCGTTCTTCATTTGCACTTCTTTCATAAAGTGATTGTGACTTTTTTCATCTTTTTGCAGAATAGCTTGAAGTCTGGAGATAGCTTTTTGCCCATGGACAAGGCCCTCCTCTTTAAATATTGAATACTAAAGGGCTGATATATAGTTATACAATACTCGGATATATTTAACCTGAAGACCATATTTACTGCCTTTCAGGATTACGTTTACATTTAAAGGTTCTCCTGGTTCAGGTTTCATTTCTCCATGCCGACCCACCCAACAAAAAAAGGAAATATAAAGCAGTGAAAGCACAGGGCAGCATGACAGCTGTGCTGAAACGGGATCCCGCCATGTTCTGTGTGTCCTCCTCTCCCCACTCTCCGCCCTGCACTTTGCCAACAGTAGCACCATTGTAACTGCATTTTTTTCTCTTTACTTCCCAGGCCCGTGACTCCTTAAGACTGTGTAACCTGACCTCTCTCGGTGTGACCTTTGACCTCAACCCCCACTAACACTGTCCCCTACAGTACTGGGCCTGGTGCAGGCCCCAAACTCCATGTTGCTGTTGTTTTTCCTTTATGGTTGGTTTCGGGTTGCTGTTTGCTTGCAGAGTTGTGGGACCTTAGAATAGGGGCAGCCAGTCTTGGGCACTAATCTGGCTCTGACCACACAGCTGTCTCTCAGGTGTGTGTGCAGTCATTGGGTTAGGGTTGTGTGTATGTGTGTGTGTGTGTGTGTGTGTGTGTGATTATGTTTATATTACATTGTGGGAACCAAATTTCCCACACGATGTAATGAAAACCTGTTACTTTTACGTTGTGGGGACCATTTTTCAGGTCCCTACAAAGATCTGTGAATGCCAAAAGTCTCATATTTTGTTTGGTTACTTATGGTTAAGGTTAGGGCTGGGTGGGGGTTAAGATCGTCATGTTGGGATTACAGTTTTCCCCATAGAAATGAATGGAGAGTCCTTACAAAGATATAATTATAAACCTGTGTGTGTGTGTGTGCGCAAACATGCATGCGTTTGCATTACAGTGCATTGTAGACTGCTTCAGTATAAGGTGCCTAGTGGGTTTATTGCTTGTACCACCAAATTCGGGAGTCCTGTATGCTGATGGAGCCCTTAACCCCAAACCTGCCGTGCCCGACCCGGGCTTTGCTTGCATGACGTGGGCATTCCCTCAGTTAAAATGAACTATTTAACCACATTCCTTGCAAGCTTGCAGTCTCTCTCTCTCTCTCTCTCTCTCACTCGCCCTCTCCCCCTCATTCACTGGCCTCTCTCGCTGTCTTTTTTGGCATAGACTTTTGCATATATCACAGGCTGGCAGGCTAAGAGCCTGGGACTTCCCCACGCCACACTCCAAGCCTTTGATCTTTTGCTTTGGAGGTAACATCAAAAGGAAGGCAGAGAAAGCAGCCACTACTGTGAAGTTCAATGTTCAACTTGATGGCTTGGCTGAGGGCTTTCTCTTTCTCTCCCTCTCTCTCTTTTTTCCCCTCTCCCATACCCACCACCCCCCATTGCTGCTGTACTGCCTCACCTCACTTCAGCTGACAAAAACATACAGTTTGTATCCAGGTTCTGTTCCCAAGCGTGTTAACCTTTATAGGACCCATCTCTGAGAGGGGAAACAGGTCTGTGAAATCTATATCCAGACACTATATTTTTTAAGCTTGAAACTACAGGCATAAATAAATGAGTGTAATTAATAGGCAGACTTCACCATAGCCTGATTTCAGAGGGGATGTGTTGAGGGCCCAGGGTCATGTCTGTGTGACACCTGTGTGTCATGGACAGTGTTCTCTGTCTTGTCAGTTGTTTCAGGGCAGACTGTTGGCATATTGCCTCTGGGAAGCTGTAGGAATCTACAAAGGTTTACTGGGCTACCGATACATTTTAATGTGCCTTAGATTCAGAAGATATTTGGTGTGTTTTATTCAGCATAAATACGTATATGTATGATGAAGATATTTCTGCAGTAATTAGCACTGGTGTCCAAAGCTCTTTCGTGTGGCAGGGCCCTCGTAGTGTCTGCCCATCATTAGCTAGTCTGCATGGTCCAACTGGCAGCACAGAATTCCGTCTCATCTCTCTGTCAATCATACTGGATCTCAACATTCGTTTAATGAGCAGAGCTCCTGGGAAGATGTTCTTAGATTGTTCAGAATACCCTTATTTTAATGTTTTTGGTACTGTACTGTCCTTTTACTTGATTATAGCACAGATTTCAAATGTAATATGACAAAGGTGATTTTTTTTCTACAAGGGGCGCCTCCATTGCTGACTGAGGTTCAGGTACAGTAATAAAATAACAGGAAGTTTAATGAAGATGCCAGGAGAATTGCCAGTGGGTGGCAGAAGGGACATGAGCCTCCTCTCCCATGGGGGAGTGGATGTGATGTCTGGGGACAAAGTCTTGCCATGAAAGAGCCAAAGGGCTGGAATGAGTCTCTCAGAGTAGGCGCTTAGTGTACTGAGAACTGTTACTTAATACTCTGTGAGATGGTGCGTCTATAAGGAATTTACCACTTTGTTTATCCCTCAGTGCCTATGAACGACCCCTCTGTCATAGGCGATGAGACAGTCAAAGAACATATTAAAGATTCATCAATAATTGGCTGGTGGTGTGTCTGCTGTTGGTGGTTGTGGACAAGGAGATGAGGGAGTTTGCGAGTTTTGAAGGGTTACATTTGCAGATTGAGCGTCGCTGTAATTAGCCGAATGTAGGATCATCCGAATGGGCGAATGTCAGCCTGGCCGGGACCCGGCAGAGGTGCGGGTGAAGCCAAGCTGCAACAGGGTATGAGGGGTCATGTGGGTATCAGCTGCTACGTGGGCGGAGGAGGAGGACAGCGGCAATGACCAGGAGTCATTATGAGAGTTGATGCAGAGGTTAGGGGTTTCGTTCGTGGGGAGCAGGAGAGGGGGAGTGGAGCAATGGCTGAGAAAAAAAATGCAACAACCTGCTGACCTCCCCTGGGGTTCATTGTCAGTGAAGCATCTTACATTTTAATGAGCGCTAATAACTGGTGGCCCTTTATTCATTTTTATTTATTTATTAATTTGCCTTTCCTCCCCACCGCGTCCAAGATGAAGACTCGAGGGAGCGGGGCTCAGTGGCCGCATCTATTAGATACGCTACATGGGAATTTCTGTTCCACATGCACTGGCTGTGTCGCAGCTCTGTGGCGAGGAGCAGATACTCGTTTTGTCGCTTGTTTGGTGCAGTGAGAACAAGATGCACGATCCATGACGGCTTGCTTTCCCTGCAGCTTAAGCTTTGTTTCTCTCATGAATTCCAAGTTTCACCTGGCTTTAACGGTGTGCTGTCCCCGCTCTTGTCACCATGCCACGCTCCACATGCTCACATTTACATTTTTGTTGTTCTGCTAAAGCTTTTATCCAGAGCACTTTTCTACAGATTTTTACTGCTTGATACTTTACTGGTGCAGGTCAGGTGGAGTGCAGCCCTCAAGGGTTCTACTGCAGGCAGTTAGGATGCTCATGTCCTTCACTGCTTCTTTTCGCTCCCAGGAGCAGCATGCATCATTTCCAGGGAACTGGCTCCTGAATGTCAAGTCTGAATAAGGGGCAGGGGCCCCCTTTTTTTTTTTTTTTTTTTTTTAAAAAGTCTGGCCATTGTGGCTTTTGGATGGACCAACCTTATGATGTGTCGATTCCTATAAGAGCTGGATCAGGGGCTGACTGACAGCACATAGTGCATCTTGCTGCTCAGTCTTAGTTGTGTTAACGGCTCCCCATTGAGAGGTGTTTTCATGTGGATGTTGTGCAAAATAAAGTGACACTCTCTTCATAAGGCAAAGCTGAAGCCCAGTTGCCACATTCTTATGCTTTGTTCCACTTACCTCATAGGTCGGAAGTTAGAGCTGGAAATGACGAGTTAATTGCATTCCAGTGCAACAAATCGGAAAGTCAATTAACAATACCAGGGACTTGTTTGATAAAGCAGGATTTCTTTCTAAGCCTGACAACTTTAAGGTACCCCAGTTTAAATGGGCTTTATCTTTTTTCACTTACATTTAGCCCAGACTACCTTAAATCCCACAAGTTATCTGGCTAAGCAAGAAATCCTGCTTTGTGAAACAGGCCCCAGTTCTAGCCAGGTTCATTGTTAGCAATACCAGTTGGTAATGAAAACATTACATGGAATTTTGCACATAAAAACACCGTATTAACACATCCACAGACAGCACTTGGACAGTCTGGTGTGTACAGATTTAATGAGCCACAAGTAAGAGTTAAGTGCTGATAAACAATACAGAGCTACAGCTTTAACTTCTGTTGATAATGGTCGGGGTTGTGTAGACTCCTCCGACATCACGAGTCGGAATTCCGACTTAAGGGGGCGTTCTAGTTGAAATTTCCGACTAGGAACTTGGAATTTCCGATTTATGAGTTCAAATGGAACACAGCATATGTTACGGCCAGTAAGACACCCATGTCCTTTGAGCCATTCCTCTATTTTTAGTTCCTGTTCATTGTGTACAGAGAAATGTGACCTGTTGAGAGTCTATACCATTAGACATGAGGTTCTGGGTTTTAAAAAATAATGATAATAATTGTAAACCCTGTGGCATGTGTCTGGTAGGGTGGTGTAATCTGGCCTACCTGTGTGGACATGGAGTGGAGATGACAGCCAACTGGTGTCTTTAGGCTGCGTGATGCAGTTTTGCAGACTCTCAGACGCCAGGCGCATGCTCACACCTCCTGTGCTGCTCCGTGAATGCGGAGCGCTGCCGTGCCTGGCCGTCAGGACCCCTCTCCTTCTCTGGCATCTGCCGCCCGTGGCCAAAAAGAAGCGCCTGTGTTGTTTTTGACATCTTAGTTTTAGATTTTGGTATAAATCATATGGTAAGAGTAGAGGGAGCTTTTTTGTCTTTGTGCTGGTAAACGGCTGTTGAAAAAGAGCTTGTCTAGACTGAGGATGTGTGCCTGCACAGTGGCAGCTCTGTTCCAGTCCTACATGCTGTTGTCATTCAAGGATAGACTACATTGTTACCCATTTAGGAAAGATTGAAGTGTTAATGTATAGAGCTTATTTGCCGTGTTTTTCCACCAAATTGAAATTAGCATTATACAGTATCTTAAGGATATGGGTAACCTTTTTGTGTTTACATAGTGTGTTGTCCACACCTGTTAAACAAATACAGATAGATAACAGCCAGGCTTGATGACAGCCTTTGTGCTAACAGTGTTCCCTGGCTTGTCATGTTGAGCAAGACTAACAGCTCAGAGATGGAGGTAAATTTAACCCTGATCAGCAGGCTGTTCTAATAAAACATCTCGCATGCATTGTTTAGTTTGTACCTTTGGAATAAACAATGGTCAGGGACCGAGTGAGATGGGGAGATACGGGGTGAAGAACCAAACACCACCAAAAAACACTTGGAAAAAAGTTTTGCTCTCTGAAAGCAGAGGAGAGGGTAAGGTAGAGGTTAAAGAAGCGCAGAGTGCGCACGGTGAGGAGTCGAAAGCAAGAGAGCAGCCCGTGGCCCCATGCCGTCAGCCTTCAGAACCCCCAGTGGTTCTGGCTTTAGAGCAAACGTGGCCCAGTGGAGGCTCCCCTGCCCCGGGGCACAGAAACCGGAGGCCTTCCCACTTTCGAGTTTTATTTTCCTGGTTGCAGAAACGCCTCTGGCTATTAGAATTGGTGGATTTTTTTTTCCCCCCAAATTCTTTTTTTATTTACTCATAAATTGTGTATTAGAAGAACTAAGCAGCTGTGAAGAGCCCTCGTGTAGCCTAACTTTTAGTTTCATCTGGACTTCTGGTTCTGCTGGCCACTCTCTCCTGCTGCCGTAGTAGTTCCTCCCTCGAACAGAGCGCTCAGAAATAATGCCCTCCTTTTAATGTTGACGGCAGAAGTACGGAAGGCTCCAAATGCGGTCAGTTGGGCGGTGGCGGGCTGGGCAGGCGGAGCTTTGTCTTCAAAGACTCTCCATTGTATTATTATTTTCTCTCTCCACAATTACAGAAAATTGCAGCTCCCGCTTCTATTAGGAGTTTTTGTCCTAGCACCTGTAAGGAAGATGATGAGAAACGGCCAGAGGCACAGCTGGCGATACATAACCCCAGTGCCGTGGAAATGCTGTGCGTTGGCTTGCTGACTGGTTCAGCCTGAGCAAATGCAGAGGAAGATCCTGTGTGCTTGGCCCTCCTCGCCCATTAGCAACTATTGTTTAAAAGTGGGTTTCATCTCCAAACTGGAGCAGGTTACCAGCAAGAGAGAACTGAGATCCAGTGCCGTAGTTACTGTATGGCCAAAAGTAAGTGCTTACGTTCATGGAATAACGGTCTGTTCTCATTTACATTATAAACAGGTTTTCATTTTACTGTAATTGCACGCCGTGATCCTGTGTGGGAGGGAGGTGTTCCAGGAGACAGCCAGCATGACAGTCCAGTGGGCATGTCATACACGCTGGTGCCAACTTCGCCCCGGCACCGAAGATGTGACCGGCAGGGCCACTAACCAGTTGACAGATGGGTTGAAAATCAGTGGAGGTTTTTAACATGACTAGGGCAGCCCTTTTCATATAACTGACATGCTGTTTTCATTCTGTGTCACCAAGGATGTCAACAAGCTGCTCTACGCTCTTACTGGGTAAAACAGGCAGCCAGTTTACTGTGCACATTCTTGCAGTGTTTGGGAGCTGAATAAAGACTTCGGTCCCAAAGATGAGCTTGTTCCACATGCGCGTGACCTCAAAAGGCATTTATAAGGAAGAGGAAGGTGTGGTCATAATGTGTCTTAATATTTGTAGCTTACAGTGGCAAAATGATATTGTAATGCTGGAAAACCTGTGTTCACTCAGTTACGCAAACCTATGTTAACAAAGCTGGATGGCCATGAGATACTAGCCAGAGAATGTTGGTAACGTTCGCTTGCCTGCCTTGGTATTGCATTATTTGTAGTGGGCCCCTTGGAGGTTCCCTGCTTTTTTAGACTGAAACTTTATTTTCCGTCATTCATTAAGCAGTCCAATGTTAATGCCACCTTTCGTTAGAGGGCACCCATCTCCAGGGCTCTGTTTTGATGACAGCTCCTGTATGCCTGGGTCATGCTCCAGAAAGGCAGTCCTGAACCAAAAAAAGAATGGGGGAGGGGCAAAAAGAGAAGTGCCAAGCTTGTATTTTGAGGAAGCACTTTGAGGGAAAGTCCTTCCTGCTCCTGAAGCTTTTGGAGCTGACCAGGCTGAGGCTGTCTGGATTGGCTGTGGGGCAGGAGAGCTGTCCTTGTCCTCCTAAGACACACTCTGCTCTTTGTGAGTTACTGCTGTCGATGGGAAAGCTCTGGGAGGCGAGAGAAAGTTCATCCCTTAGCAAGGATTTAGAGGAGTCCCTTGTCTTTCACTTCATCAGAGACAATTGAGTCATTCAGCTGCCATTGTAGGGCCTGCAGGGCCTGTGGGGGAGGGTGCAGACTGCAAGAGAAGGGAGGGCATTGGGTAGGAAGGGGGAGGGGGGGCTGTGTCAGGGTACTGCCCTAGTTCATGAGAGGGCGTTGGGTAGGAAGAAGGGGGGGAGGCTGTGTCAGGGTGCGGCCCTGGTTCATGACCCACAAGTAGCATGCAGGGTAGTGGGCAGGTGTGGGCTGAGGCTGTTTCAGAAGGGGCTTGGGGCAGCTGGAGGCCAGGCGGCCGGGCTCTGGGGGCAGGGCTGCATCTTGGCAGGCCCACTCCCCCCTGGCATGCTTGTAAAACCAGCAGGGGGATTAGCGTGAGGGGAACACTTGCAATACCAGTCTGAATCAGACATGCCTGTCAGTACATGTCTGCCCTGCCAGGGTGGCCCCACCCACCAGTGTAGCGTTTCACTGCTGACGGACTGGCAGACGGGTCTGGCCAGGGTGAGCTTCCTAGCTTCCTTGTGATGAAACACAGCCAATGCAGACAGTCATTTGTAGTGAAAACAGGCCTTCTTCCCCCGGCAGCCTTGTGAGCTCGACACTGTCAACCTGCATGGCTTCATTTGCGTCCTTTCGGCATGGCTGTGTTGCTAGCATTTGGGTCAAGCTGTGTGGGAGTCCCTTAGTCTGCGGTTCAGACCCTTACTCTTCTACAGCTATTTTAAAAAGTGAGCTATGACTGGATATTGTTTTTGGTTTACCTGACCAGCACCTACCAGTGTTCACAGTTGTTTTTAAAGAAATCCTGTCTACAATTAGTTCCCAAAGCTGGCTCACCGCTTGGGTTTGTCTGCACGGCCAGATCCCTACAGCAGATCTTTTGGACAGGACTTACAAGAATACAAGATTTGAGGAACTCCCCTAATCCATTGTTCTGTTCCTGGTTGTACCCAGTTTCTAAATCTGAAGTGTCTTCCCTCCGCATTTTAGTTTATCTGTGAGATTCCCAGTTTGGGCAAAACCCTGTTTGTGGTTTTCCTCTGGTGGTCGGAAGCTATAGGAATGGAGGAACCTATTGGGCCAGGGAGCTGAGCTTTGTGTGTTTCTGAGAAAGATGTGGCAGGAAGCACCAGATAAACATGCACGCACGCACGCACGCACACACACCTGTACTCATATCTTTGTCGGTACTCTCCATTCATTTCTATGGGCATAACCCTAATCCCAACAATGACAAAAATGATAACCCCCTACCCAGCCCTAACCTTAACCATAAGTAATCAAACGAAATACAAGACTTTTGTCATTTTTAGTTTTTCGATTGCAATCACAGATTTTTATAAAACTGAGTTTCCCTTTGTAGGAATAAAAAAAGGTCCCCACACCGTCAAAATAACAGGTTATTATTTCACATTTTGTCCCCACAATGTAATATATACATAACCCACAC
Organism: Isichthys henryi; assembly: GCA_026776945.1. Classification (NCBI taxonomy): domain Eukaryota; kingdom Metazoa; phylum Chordata; class Actinopteri; order Osteoglossiformes; family Mormyridae; genus Isichthys; species Isichthys henryi. Next base: position 475,979 of record JAODJX010000043.1, read on the forward strand.
ACACACTTTCAGTGTTATACAGATGCCTTTGAGGAGATTGGGTACAGACTGACTATGCTATGGGCTATTCTGTGGTGTTGGTTGGGTTCTGTAATGATAAGTCAGCACTCTGGCTTTTGATGTGGTCAGACGCGTGGTTTCACGGCGTAGAAAGAAGCAACCGCTGCCACCTCATCGCTGCTGAAAACCAGCAAGACGACAATTGAAGGAAAAAAGCGACAATGCAGGAAATTCTGCTTCTGTGGAGCTGCCCTTTCGGCTGCTGGTCGACCTTAGAGGTGCTGTACAAAGCTGTTAGCGTGCTTCAGCATCTGAAATCAGGAGCAGGACATGCTGCCAGTCCACCTCTCAGGAGTAAGCCTGGGATGGCCTACAGGGTTCGGGGTCTTCTGCATTTGCGACAGGAGATTTATGGCCTTGCGTAACAGCTTGTCTGGTTTGAATAAGCTAACAGCTGGGGAGGAATTGACAGCAAAGTGCTTTTTTTTCCCCTTGTACGTACGTAAATAATTAAGATAAAGCTCTGCCTTACTTTTCTTGAGGGCTAACATTTGGATGAAATGCAAAAAAGACTGCAGGCCTATTGGGTAGATTGAGATGGAGAACAGCAGTGCAGGGATGATAACATTCAGGCTTGCGGTCAGGCCTGCTTTTGGCTCGACTCCTAGCCAGTGGTTGATGTCCCTGTTGCTTCGGAGGCAAAGATACAAGGCCAGCCCACTTGTCAGAAGTTTTCTCCAGGGATTCTGGGCAGTATAGAGAGGCATATATTTCCAGAGAAAAAAATGCAATACATTTTTATGTTGAATTTACTCAAAATCCATTTTTCATGTTTTGAGCTGCAGGCTGCTGGGGATCCTGTACTCCCAAGGTCCAGAAATAAGCAGAATCTCGTTCTCTTGACCAGCTCTTCCTTATTTTTCCCTTCTTTGTGTTGTCTTTCTCTTTTTCCTCTCTTTTTATTGTGCCTCTCTGGAATCATGCTACTAATGTTTGTAAAATTCAAATGATAAACTAAAAATGTTTTGCAGTTTTTATTTCTTTGCTTATTATGAATGACAAAAAAATGATATACGTGAAATTGGTTTATTTGAAATTACCCTTAGGTGATGTTTGTGGAAACATTTCTATACATAATTGCCTTTTCATCTGGGTGTAATCTCTGCGTAAATCGTCTCTGTGGTCTGACTGGTACAGCTGCTATGCTCATTCTTTACATATGTCCAGTATGTAGAGCACTGAGGGTTTATTTAATGCAACTTTAACACAGACACAAGGCAGACTATTGGAGGGGTTGAAGATAACCTGATCTGTGGAGGTTTGCCATCACTGGGTGGGAGCCAGCACCCTGTGAGAAGGGAGATGATGGCGTCTAACGAGCTCTTATGTGAGCTGCCAGTACGAAACATGAGTGTTTTTCAAAGTTCAAGGGTCAGCAACAGACAGGCAAGTCCTGCGAGGCTGGCGAGTGTTGTGACGCATGCTTGTGCACACGCAGGGCTCTGTTGGTTGCAGCTGTGACACTCTGTTCATTTGGATTGGACAGGTGGAAGTAGGTGGAAAATTAACAAAAAAAAAAGCCTCTGATTTACTTTCTGGAAAGTGATGTCAGGACAGACTTAAAGGGCGCCACACATCCAGCAGTATCTTGTTTTAGTGATTAGTTTTGTTATCATAAATTTACATGTTAGTTGAATGTGGCAGAGGTGAATTTAAGATGTGCAAGCTCTCTGGTTACAACAGAACTTTAAAACATGGGAAATAAACTCCATACTAAATAACCATTTGATTTTTGGATTTAACCAAAAATTAGCAGTTTTTGCTTTTGTTTATTAAATGATTGTCATGGCACTCAAAGCGGCCCTGTAGTTCAGGGAGAGATGTCAGTGAGCAGTATGGTGCAGAAAGGCATCACTGACTAATTTTATGTGTTCACTTTATTTTTATGTGTCCAGGGTTTCTGGTCTTCATGACACCCCTGCAGGCATTGGTGCTGCAGCAGTCCATTTGTGGGCGCTGTTTGTACATGGATCAGGGCTGACTTTCAGAATAGGTGTGACTAAAAGCCTTCTGATATTATAGGCTGTGCAGCTCAGCTGGACCCTGCATCCTCTACAGTACTGAGCCAGTCTTGAGGAGGTATCCCTGATTTCTGGGGATACCTGCTCACCATGGTACTGGTGATTCATTTCAGGTACATCACTCATATTCAATTTCATTGTACGGAGAATGTTGCTCTGCAGCGGATTTTTATGGCCGTATCAGCAGTCCCGTTTTTATCCCAACCTGGGATCTCTGAGTCTCTTGACATGTCAATGTAAGAGTGAAGCAGGAGAAGATGGTGGTGTTCACAGCCCCTGGTCTTTCACTGTACTGATACAGTTGTTTGTGGGTGATGATAAGGAGACACGTGCAATAACTCTGAAAGTGGTTGCTTGTGGCTTTCTTGTTAATTTTGAGGTCAGGGCAAAGTGAAGATGGCCCACGTCGTCTGGTTCAGGAGTTGCCACTTGCTGCTTGCAACGTGTAGGTCCTGCTTTCAGCCTCTGCTGTCTTGCCTACCTGATAAGAAGCATTAATGATTCACCTGAGAAGGCACACAGGGAGATACAGACAGGTGACTGCTGATATCTCACCCAACTTGTGGATGACTTGTGGTCATGTCCTACCTCCTAGCTGTCCTAGGTTTGGGCTCCATCTGTGTTTCCAATTGTACTGGTTCCCCCCTTACACTCTGTGCCTAGCCATGGAATAGTGTTGTAAATATACCACCGAGTTTCCCCACTGCAAACCTTAACCAGCCTTTACATAAACATTTCATAAGTGTCCTGACCAGCATAAGTGAGTATACTTGGAGACTCAGATGTCATTGAAAATGGCTTCAGCCTTGTCCAAGAGCTCAGTCCCCTTACGCTGGGAATCTTCACCAGACACCAACCTTTCATCGTCTCTGCTCCACGTCATGTGCCATCATTTCTCCAGACTCTTATTCAGACCTGTTTTGTTTGTTTATTTGAGTCATGCACTCGGTCACTTTCCTTTTTTTTTGCTTTCTGCATTGTTAACATGTTTTTTCTTTCTTTCCCATCTTGTTTGTTTCTGCCACTCAGTACCTGCAGATGAAATGGCCCTTGCTAGATGTTCAAGCAGGAAGTCTGCAGAGCAGACAAGCACTTAAAGATGCCAGGTCTCCATCTCCTGCACACATTGTTGTAAGTAGCACCCGCTGGTCCCTTACATTTATACTCCTCCTTCCCTGTCTTCCTGTGCTCTACGTCTGCTTCCCCAAGCCCACACCGACCTTCCTAATACTACATACACAATGATTTGGTCGCTCGCCAACACCGAGTATTACTAGAGCGTCTGGTCTACCTTCCACGGGTTCCACATGTGCTCCATATCAGGGAAATGCAATACACTCATCAACATGGAGGCACTTTGCTTAGGTGTGTTTGAATCTTACTATTTTTATTATTACTTTTATTACATACAAGGCAAACAGCATTTGGTGGGACCAGCACCCATTTCCTATTGTGCCGTCCTGAACCTGCTCAGCCACGTTAATCAGTTTCCCAGAGGCAGCCAGCCGCCGAGCAGGCAGGCATTAAACTGTAATTAAATGCACAAACCTGGGGAGTGGAGTGTACTGTAGCGATGACCTCAGGCTCCATGGAATGTTTACCTTGCAGCTTTAGGACCATAATGTACACCGGATCAGTCAGGCTGCATCACTTCCCTGTTACGAAACATCAGAGACAAAAAGGTGGCAGTGACTGATCAGGTTGGCCAGCCAGCTCCACATCTGTGTCACGTTAATCAGATCTCAGATGACTTCAGACCAGCCTGTAATTGTTGTTCAATTAAACCTTCTAGATAGAAATGATTAGGTGCATTACTTTACTGCTGTAGACGCTTGGTGACATCTGGTTCATCTGCGGTGATTCACTGAGGAAGTAAATATATGAAGTAAAATTTAAAAATGGAATAACATCCTTTATTTTTTTTTAAAAAAAAAGGTTAGGCATTGAATGATACATTGCGAGAGAAATGTATAACATAACTTGTATATGAATGGAGGGAATATGTACGCTTTTGATAATACCCCATGATGGTTTAATTTTTGTTTTGACTACATCTGTGAAGCATTTTTCTAGTAACTTGTCTACTGTAATGAGAAAATGATATAAGCCAAAAAAGGAGAAAACTAGAACTCAAGATTACTCTGATTAGGCTTGCAACAGTTACAAGAAACATGACAATCCATCCATTCATCTTCCATAGCTGATAAAAACCAGATTATTCAAAATGCTTTTTAAAAATCAAAATAATTTTCAATGGTCCTTGTGGCCCATTGCTTGTTTGCAGAAAAGTTTCCTGTTGGAAAGCCTGATTTGAAAGGTTGTTTTTTTGTTAGAATTTATAACAGTCTGCTACAAACTGCCATTAAAAATCAGGAGGCAGTTAACATGTAGATAAATATTTAGGTTTTAACCTGCCACAAGTGTTGCAGTTATAAATACTTATCAGATGAGGTATGGTGTTACACCTGACTAATGGCTGTTTTTTAAGATGTCCCTCTTGACAGCCAATGCAACAATGTAACAATGCAGTTTCCTTATTGTTACAGATTTTTCATGGATTTTATCTTAATTGTCTGAAGAAATACTTGAGATTAGACACTCCTGTCCTCATTCGGTGTAGTTATCAGTTAGTTCTGAGGAACAAACAGAATACAGAGTAATACATATGTTGTCTTCCCTCTCAAAGACGATAATCAGTGAAATTTAACATTTGGCAGATTTGACATTGCACTGCTTTGCATCATGCCTCTGAACATATAGATGACGTGTTCAGCCTATACATCTATCAAGTGAGTGTCCGCAAAGAGAGTTTGTATGTCTGTTTTTAGTACTGCTCCCTGTCCGTCTCTGGGGTATAAATGTGGTTTTGTTATTATTATCATAGCTTATATGATTACATTGTGTCGTGGTCCCATTAGTCAATTCATCGATAAACTTGTGCTACTTTTTATGGTCCTGTTCTCATTTCCAACGCCCTGTGCACCTTGACCTTTCAAAGCAGGAATGCGCATCTGAAAATGAATGATAAGGGTAGCCGATAGCCTGCGAGATAATGATGCCTGACTGAAGTTCATGACTGTGAGAGGTGTGTGCCTCACTGAGTTAGACCCGGGTGTGCCAAGACTGAAGGATCAGAGGGGGCACATCACACAGGCATGCTTGCACATTGACCAACGTCTAGCCAATAATGTTGCTCCACCCTAGCCTAGCCAGCTGACTCAGGCAGGCATAGCTGCTTACATATGCTGGCTAATCAGAGTAGCACTCTGGTATGGATCAACTTTTAACGGCTGTTTTTAACATTGACGTGCTGGAAACTGGGGCATAAACAAGAAAAAAACTAGCGTGTGGGGTTGGGGGGGGGACAACCAATGTCATTCCCTCTGAGTCTCGCCGGACCTGACAATGGCTTCATTGTTTCCCCTCCTCTGCCATGCTGCGGGAGGGTGTGAGTGGTGGGGGGTTGCCCAAGTATTAACCATTTCCTCGCTGTGCTGGGAAGCCAGATGGGGTGAGGGACTGTAGCAGGCCATGGACAGGCTTAAGGCAGCTAAGTGCGAGGTGGAGTGTTATCCAATACCAGTAGAGGGAGGTACATGTAGGACAAGTGTGATGTGCTGGGATGTCACTCTGAGTGTTCATCTCTCTCTGCAGTCCTCTTACACAGTCCTCTTCCTATGATCTCTACTTTCTGCCACCGGTCACCATAGGAAAAATGTGGTCTTATTTCAGTTTTTGTTTCATTCAGCTCTTGCGGCAATGCCCAGGCCGAACACTGAGACGCTGGCTGTGGTGACCTCTCAACAGTTAATGGGGCTCCTGCTCACAGTAGCTACAGGATGGGCAGTATGTGGGGAACCTGTGCGTCCCCCCCCACTCTGATTCGAACAGCACAAGTTCTGCGGTAGAATTATCTCTGATGGCTGAATGCTATCTTTTGTGCCAAGGAGATCCTTAAGCTGGGGCCTTGAAACAGAGTGGGGGTTGATGGGGTCCAGATCGAGTAGCCGTGTGGGGCTGCACAGTGGCAAGGGCCACAGGCAGCACCGTTTACTGTCAGAGCTCTTACAGAGCTGCCTGTGCTGGGCCGGCTTCCCTGACTCGCTCTCCCTTTGAGTTTAGCCTCGCTTGCTTTGTGTGTTCCCAACCAATGGAAGCTCTGCACTATAAAAGGATAATAATTAATGTAGTCAGTGAAGTAGATGTCACAGTAAATGCAGTCAATGGGAGCTCATTTAAAACCCTCAATAATGTCTTTCATACCCTGAGCTGCTGGAGCTGCCTATTCCTCAGTAACCGTAGGAAGTTCAGCTGGGTCTCCTGCCTGCTTAGGAAGTGAAACCGCATCAACATTTGTGAGGCATTTCTGCTTTGCCGCTCTGTGAGGTCCTGTTTGACGTGCCTGCTTAGTTCAATGGGCGAGTGTGGATAGAAACAAAATGGCCAGAGATCCGTGTCCCTACATCAGGAAATACAGGAAGTATATCTTGGTCCAGCCCCCATCACAACTGGCTGGCTTTGTAAACAAAGGTGATGTCAGTGTGTGTTCTTAAGTGCTGCCGTTCAGTGTTGGGTAATGCAGTGCACCTGGCTGTCTGTGCAGGGGGAGGGTCCCAGGCATACAGGATGTGCTCGCTCACATAAGTCTCTCCATAACTGGTCACTACAGTTTTTCCTCTCTGTTCCTATTATTTTCAATCCCACCAGATGTACCCATCTTGCCTGGCTCCTAATTAACCTCCTCAGATGTGTGTTGCATTAAAAAAAAAGTTGCATTTCTATAAATCGTTATAGAGATGTGTGTCTCCTTCACATTGTTTCTCTCTCCATGTTTCTTTTGTTTTCATTCATGTCCTTGATGTCTCCCTTACACTGCACACGTTCCCCGAACAGAAGACAAAGAAAACACCCTGAATTAACATATGGATCTCTATGTTCTCATAAACAAGCAAAGTAATGAGTTTTGCAGGGAGAGACAGGGGCCTGGCATTAACCACCAGACTGCTGTGACTGGCATGTATCAGATGCTCTCAAATTCTCTATATGATGTGATCCAGCATAGTCCAGCTGGGCCTTTCTACATAGCAGGCCATATAACACAGCATAGTCATTATAGTAATCATGAAAAGGTCGCAGGGCTTCTTTTTCCGACACACATGCTTTGCGCTGTCGGCCGTCGGAGGACGCTGTGAGTGTATAATTGTGTGACACGGGACTGTGCGTCTTTGCATTTCAGGCCCCCCTCTGCTTGGAATTCCCCGGACAGGGAGATCTGAGCCTTCACCAATTTCAGTTGGTGAGAATTTGAATTCCAAGTATTCCAGCTTTTTTTCTGTGAGAAAAATGAAATGTGCTGCTGCTGCTTGCTTGCTGTTGTGGTTCATCTGTGCGCTGCAGCCGACGTGGCTGCCCCCCAGGACCCCCCATCATCCTGCTTCCCCTCCCCCCAGCTCCACCTCCCAGCATTTGTATTATTGTTTCTGTTATGGTTTTTATTTGATTTCTATCTAGGAAGAGTTTGTGATCAAGCTGGTGGATTGGGACTAAGAGTGGGTAAATGGAATCCCATTTATTGGCTTTCTGATTATTTTTCATGATGTTACAAACTTACTAATGTCTAAATCCAAACCACTTCCATGCTGTGGAATATACTTTACATGGCAGAATCAGTTCCTCTGCTTATCTGGGTGAGGCTTTTGGTTTCTGTCATTCAAGGTGCTAGTAAGCCATAGAAAACATGATGGATGCCTGCTTCTGGCACCACTAGAGTTGTTTGGAGATAAAGTGTTTTAAAGAAAAAAACTATATAAAGGTAAACTAACCTGAGTCTGCTCATATAATGGATACCCAAGAGGGCCACAGTAAGACTTCTTGAATTGGATATAAGCCCAAGGGTGTTGTGTTGTAATAAGACACAACAAAGAACAAAAAAACAACTGATTGGAAAATGAAAGATCCGATCATTTGAATCCTCACCTCCAAAATGAGGATAAAGTGATCAGTTTTATTCTGACAAGTGACACCTGTGCTAACTTGCCTTTCTACTCTGCCTGATGTATGGCTGTTTTTTTGTGCACGCTGTCACAATCGTTTTGATGCTCTTGATTTCCCACTCTTGTGGCATTCCTTCATTTGGTTAGCTGTGTTATGGCACCTACAGCAGTTCCAGTGCAACCCAGCAGGCCATTGGCTGCTGCCAACTACAGCAGCTCACAGAGTATTGTGTGGCAGTCTTGGTAAGGTGTGCCAGGCTGAGCACTATTTCTGTGCAGACAGTTTAGGTAAATACACCCTGCAGGTAACACTTTTACATGGCACTTTTTAAATCTGAAATGCCCACAGTATCATGCTCTATAATACACCACACTCCTTTCCATTAAGTTCTGCTTCTTAGTACACATTTATGGACCACAAAACCAGGTTGCATCGGGCTGGCCTTGGTTTAGCAGAACCATTCTTGAGATGCTTATCCATGTAGCATGTGTTTAGTTAATAGCACTCTGTGATGCTCTGCTAGTGACTGCTGGGTAAAGACCAAAGAACTCCAGAATGTACAACTCTAATGTCCCAAAAGGCACTACTGGTATCACCACATACAGCTTGCATGGTGATTTGTGGTGTTCATCCTTTTTTAAAGTTTCTGAAGCTTGCTTAACAAGCTTGGGCTGGAAAAGCTGGGCATGTGGGCACTTGTACGTACACAACTGTATGTGTGTGACTGCTTTCAGGTTGTCAGTTGGAATAAATACATGTTTGGTGCTCCCTTAAAAATGCTAATAGTTTCAGACATCTCAGTCTATTGAACAGTTATGCAAATGATACCTAACTAGGTAAGGGGTAGTATGTAACTGGCCTGTCAGGGCTGAACTCTTGTGGTGTAACATGATCTGCTTAAGGACTGGCGAATGAGTGAGCTTGTGAGTAAAACATACAGACTGGCATAATCCAGATGGGAAACCTTTAGTTTCTCTCAAGCCATTTATCTCTTCGAACTTCAGTTTTGTTTTTTTTTTTAAAAAAGCAACAAACTCTAAAAGACATGGATATAGTCGTTTTGTTAGTTTGCACAGTTGTAATTTGCAGCTCAGTGTATCATCAGAGTACTAATTTAGTTTGGCACGATCTGAGACAATGCTTTCCTCATTTTGGCAGACGGCTCTTTTAAGCTTGCAGACCTCCTCCCGCCATGCTGGGCCGTAGCCACGGCACCGGGAACACTGCAGCGTCACCATGGCCACTCCAGTGTTGTTCACACAGAAACTTGTTTTGACAGGACTCCAGGTGTCTCATTGTGCAGCTTGCCAGCACAGTTACCAATTAGCGTCTGGGCGGGGCAGGCTGGGCTGGGGCGCCGGGGGGGTAGCATGTGACTACAGGGAGGCCCAGTAAGTTGAGATGGGACCTCTACATGAAGCTGGGTAATGAAGTGGCTTGGGAAAGTTTGTGTGGATGTGCAGTGGGGAGGGGAGGGAGCGAGACAGGCATACAGTAAGAAAGAAACATGTAATGGCATCATGGCAGTGCTGGGGGATTAAGGAGTAAGTTAGTGGCTACTCGGCACACTTTCACCAGTACCCCACAATGGCTTCATTTTAAATATCACTTTAGAGTTCTATGCATGTACCTAATCATAGACCGACCCCACTAATCCCCAAGCAGTCTGAACGTTGTGCAGAAACAGCAATTTGGACACATGTTCGTATCTGCCAGCTGGCTGCACATGCTTCCTGTAAATCCCATTTTAGCAGTCTAAATTCCATCTCTTGACGGGTTGCATCATTTTCTGCTCCCGTTAATTCTAATTCCTGGAAAAATGTTTTTTCCCTCTACTGCCTTTACAGTCATTATGAGGCTGTTTGCCTGATTTTTGATGCTGACATGGCGTAAACTAGCGCGGCTCTCCTGAGGCTCCAGTGGCAAACCTAACAGCTCGAAACATCATTTGGTCATGAAAGGTTCTTAATTGCTCCTTAACTGACTGGATTTATATGTCATCTTTGTATTAATTTTACTTTTTAATGGTGTTAGTTTAGGAATGGCCACTGCCAACCTGTCAATATCATCAGTTGTCATCTGTTTTTGTTTTTTTTTGTGTGTGTGAACTAAAGACCTTAGCGTGACTGTTCTATCAGAGTTAACTATGGGTCAAAATGGCTGCCATATCCCTGCTGAGTGGGAGCTTCCTTAGCTCAGGAAGGGCCATGGCTCACAGCCACCAAGTAAGCAAGTTTGCCTGAGCAATCAGTTAAGACTGCTTTACTGCACGTCTTCACATTGGTGTGTGTGCTTATGCAACAGTTTTGGTGAATTGCTTTCTGAGGTGCTGCTGGGCAGACTGGATAATCATTCACCCTGGAATACCTTTTGCTTCTGACATACTTTTCAGGAATCTATACTGCTGACTCTGTGCCACCTAGAAGGAATGCTTCGGTTTGGACATATCACAGGTTGCAGAAGTATCAATAACTTAGCATTCCTTCTACAAGCATGCAGATCTTGAGTTAGTTCAAGTTAATTGGAGTGTATAGTGAATGGGATATTAAAAAAATGTTTCTGTGGGTTATTCTATGTTGAGGTGATATAATATGCCCTAAACTTTCTTTGGGTCTGGACAAAAAATGTCATTTCATAAGTCAAAAAAAGCTAATTTTCCCCCTCCCCTGAAAATAACTGATCTTCATAGCCACCTTGTAGGTGAAATGAGAGGCTAAGCGATAGATGAGGTCTCCTAAGCTGGATAGTGAGCAGTGCATGCTGGAAGGAAGACAAGATGTGTGTGTTCTAAAAAGAATCCAGCAGAACTGTCAAAATTTAACACAACTTGAGTCATTATACATTATCTAATTATATCTAAACATATTGTGTGTTGATTCATTCATTTGTCTTGGTAACAATACCTCAACATGAGGCGATTTAGCTTGACAGGTCTGAGCATGAGCAGAGCAAAGAAACAGTCTAGACAAACCGAACCTTGTATTGAATGACTTATTAAAGACAGTGAAATGTAAGGTGGAATCGATGTTATATTTATTACGTGCTTTTCATGTTTTCCTGAAATCCTCCTTATCGCCGCGTAGCGCTCTTGCCGAACTCACTCTTTTGATGGCGGGAAATTAGGATGCTATTTCCACATGAATTCTGTTTCTGCGAAGGCCAGTTCATCCTTAAGACAATGAAAAGGTAATTATAAAATTAAGAAAGACAGACCTTAAGTTATTATTAGCTAACTACGTCGTTAAGGGAGGTAGCAGTCAGCTGTGCTCAGTTACGCAGTGCGCGCGCTTTTTTTTTTAATTCAGCAGTGCAACGGCAGATATTTAATTAATGTCCTTTGAAACTCAGTTAATTTAGATTTTGGAATAAAAGAAAATAATTATGAAGTTTATTAGGTTTTTCAGCAAACTTTCTGTTCCGATGAATGCTAGGAGTCTTGTTTCTATTCAGAGTGTCGCGTTTTTTCGGTTAATATGTTCCCCAAAACCTGGAGATATTTAAAACTAAAGTTTCAGTGCCATCTTACCAGCTACCTCATGTTAGTGACCTCGTCGTCGAGGCGTCCCCAGTTGACAGGATGCGGCAGTGACGTTACTCTGAGAGAGGTAATATCGGTTTGTAGTGCCTGGGACACTCGTGTTCCTAGCTACGTCTTCCCGTCCAAGTACCGCGCTCTAACGGCCAGTTTAGTCGTTAAAGCGTGACACGCGGCCACCGTGAGTTCGAATGAGCGATTGAATGGAGGAGTGTCGCGTGAAAGTCATCTGGCCGATGTGACGTCGCCATTCAAATAGTTTATAAATGTTCGGAAGGGATGATTTCAGTTAATCACTTCGGGTCAATGTTATTGTTAATAAATGCGACACGAATTAAAGACTTTAATTTACTTAAAGAACTCCAGTTAGAAAGAGACTAAATACATAGCTAGCTTTTGTTTTTTTGGGGATCATTATGTTTTGTCATTTGAATCGATGGTTCATTTTATTTGTAATTGGAATACTTTAGTTGGATTTTTTTTTCTGGAACTCGATCGTTATAAAAGCTATAAAGGTGTTTAAGTTGCAGACTGGAAGGGTATAAAGCTGGGGTCACCAACCTTTTTGAAACTGACGGCTACTAAACGGGTACTGAGCCATACGAAGGGTTACCAGAACAGACTTTACCTAAACGTATCTAAACTGCATATGTAATAAAAATGTTTTAAATGCTTTTAAAAAAAGATTCTGTCATTTTTGAAATCTATATAAATGCGATTAATATTAATGTGATTAAAGAAGAATAGCAACAGGATGCAATAAAATTTTACACGCTGCTCAGTGGTGAGTTGTGCTATTTTTAGAACAGGTCCGCGGGCTACTTGTGTGGTCATTGGGGGCGTCCTGGTGCCCGTGGGCACCATGTTGGTGACCCCTGGTATAAAGTAACGAACTACAAATATTCGTTACCGTAACTGAGTATACATCACTACATTCCCCAACGTGGTTTCTATTTTTAAAACTATGTAAAAGCTGCAGCCGACATGCAAAGGCCAGCAGACGACACACAAAATGTTTAGTAACTGGTAAATGCATAAGCTATTCATGCAGTGCTAGTTTGGAGGACGCTGTGTGTGTTTACTGTAGCCTCTCATGTGAAATCTGTTATCTGCTTTGCCCGCCAAGGGAAACAAAAACTGTTACCCGTTTTTTTCCAGATTGCCGGGGGCCTGTGCCTGTAACCCCTGCGATGTGGAAGGGGGGGGGGGGGGGACTGTTTTATTTATTTATTTATTTAAGGTAGTTTAACACTGGAATCCGCGCGAATCGCTGTAATGCTACATCAGCCTTGCTGCTTCCAGGTAGCCCTCTGATGTTTTCCCATTCTTTTTACTCCATCAGCAACAACTGGACCATGCATTTTCCTTGGCCAGTCATAACAAAACGCGCTTAAAATTGGCGATTTCTCACAGTAGCTTGGTTAAAAAACTCACGTGGACTATCTGAGCTCCGGAACTAGCGCATCCATGGTCGCACCTGTGGGAGCTTTTCCAAGTCAAAGGCAAGAACGTCAATAACTTTGTCATGTTGGTTTTGAGATACAGGCATTCAAATGCATACGTGCATTAGAAACTAGTTTCATCTCACTGCTTTATCACATTATTTCAAACTGGGCAGCTAGCTACAAGCATTATACACACCACAACATTGTAATTTTTAGCTGTCAGCACTTGACTAGCTTAGCTGTTTATTTCTTTTGCAGTTAAATCATAGGTAGTAATTTAATGTAGACTATCACTACCATTACTAGGCTGCAGTAAGGCTGCTCTGGCATTTCCCCTTTCGATCAATGAAGTTAATCTTAACTAGTTAGATACCTCGGGCTGCCAACTCTCTCGCATCTGGCTTGACACGCTTTCTGAGTCTTATGCAAGATATCCTTAGGGCAAATCTGTATTATTTCTTTATAAATGAAAAATTAGCTACATCAAAAGCGTTGGGGTAGTTTGCAAACCCTATGGACTATTTACAAGGTAATAAAACTGTTACATACATGTAAATGTGTGTACATGTGTGTGCAGACTCGTCTTGAATTGGAAATCTCACTCCAGCCAGCTGACCCTGTATCCTCACTTCATTAACTTGTGTCGCCACAGTTTAAGGTTAGGGTTAGCTTGTTTTAGGAAAATCTCTCAGAACTTTACTGGCTAAAAACAAACAAGCAGATAAAAAAAAATACTGAAAAGGTTCCCTGCCCTATAATAGCAGCTGGTCAAGACACAAAAACTAAATGGCAACTTCAAAACAGAGGAGGAATATTTTTGGTTCTTGGAGTAAAGCGGGTGGAAGCCTGCATAAATGTCAATGTCAGAAGGTACCTGTAGGTAAAACCCAATTTTGGTTTGTTTACATGTCGGTGCGGGTGCACATTTACGGTTGTGTTTTATGTTCTTATACATTAAGCATTCGCAAGTGCTATAGTACCATGTTTACCTCTGGCCCATGCGGTAAAATTTACAGGAGAAAAGCATCAGTTCAAGCCAATTTCTTACATTCACTTTTATCCACAAATTTAATGATTGTATTGCTATTTCAGTCGATATTCAAGCAACAAAAGAAATCATTAGGTAAATTAACAGAAAGGCTGCTATGTAGACACATGCATGATTTAGCATTTGTATTGTGCAGTGCTTTTCTTAGTTATTTTTTGTTGTTTACTGTAAAATGTATTATTAAAATAGCGTTATGGAATTTTATTTTATACTGATATTTTACTATTATTTCTGTTACTTGAGTGTCAGGGTTACTTGAATGCCAGGCATGAGAGCTGTTACTGCTTTTCATTGTCAGTCAACATTAGGAACTGTCACAGGATTCATTTTTTTCACCGTGTCTGGAAAAACAAAAGGGAAGCTTAACTACAGATTTGAACGTTACGACATTACTAGGCAAGGCTTGGCAATATGAACGATATATCAACTTATATTTTTATAAAATTTAAATGAGATCCTGAGAAACTTCAAAAGACTGTTGATAAGTAACATTGCTTGATAACTTGAAATACAGAAACGAATGCAATTCCAACCAATTAAATGGCCGTCTTTTAAGAACGGACAACTAGCAAAAGTATGGCTAGGTTGATGAGTTATAGCAGTGGTTCTCAATCCTGTTTTTTGTGCCCCCTCCCCCTTGAATGTTTTCATTCCGACCCTCAAATAGTCCTTAATAGGCTAATAATGAATGTGGCAGGTTACAGACAGTGTGGGTTCGGGGGGGGAAGCACCAGGAACAGGACTGAGAACCAACAAGTTATCGGAATACATCACATGTCTTGGTAATACTCGTGAGTTAAGATGGCTCTCCTATCCTTTGCCAGTATTCCAGCGGGCTATGGCACACTGGGGGCTTTTTGGAAGGCTTGGTTAATTTTGAAAAATAAATATACTTTCAGTTTTTACAACTTGTCTTCTATTTGCATCTGAACAAAAGAAACTCATTAACTTAGTAAATCCCCCATGGATCTGCCAGTACCCCTCCACTGCAGATGCTTCTGCAGAAGTCAGGGTGAAAACCCCTAATTTTATAGATGAGTGCTTCCTCAGAGGAAACTTTGGTGATGGTGAAGAGAGTGACCCTTCAGTAGTCACATCTTTTGGCAATTTTAAGGTCGGGTGCTGTGTATTGTAAAGTCTTCTGAAATCATCTGCCAGCTGTAAATACGGCTGACTTCACTACTCAACACATCACCATCCAGTAGGACCTACGGAATGGAAGCTCTTAGTCACAAACACTTGCAATTAGGGTTTCCACTTTCAATCTGCAAAAAATACAAGCTACTATTTGCTTACGGCTATACCACTTTTCACACGCCCGATCTCGTCTGATCTCGGAAGCTAAGCATGGTCGGGCTTGGTTAGTACTTGGATGGGAGACTGCCTGGGAATATCAAGTGCTCTAAGCTTTAGCGGGAGAACGTTTTAAAATGAATCTGAGGAAGCACTTCTTTACACAGCATGTAGTTGGAGTATGGAATAGTCTTCCTGCTAGTGTAGCGCAAGCTAAAACCCTGAGTTCCTTTAAATCAGAGCTAAGTAAGGTTTTAACAACTCTGAGCTATTAGTTAACTTAATCTCTAAACGAGCTTGATGGGCCGAATGGCCTCCTCTCGTTTATACATTTCTTATGTTATTATTTTACTCTTGCTTAAGGAGGTTCAGGCAGAGGTACTTTTACTCTACCCCAACATTTTTTTGGAAGTAACAGTACCTTTACTTGAGTTTGATTTTTCTCAGTACTCTGTCCCTCCTTGGATATTGGCTAGCAAAGTGGAATGATGCAGCCCCCCCCCCCCCCGACTGCATCACCATCTAGATCAGAAACTGGCATTGAGATTCAGTTAGCTGTCTACCATGCCAAGCAGCTATGAGCAGCCCTGTTTTAGGGGGAGAAGAGGGACATCTGCATTTTGGATCAAGCCATCCTCAGAGAGAGAGAGAGAGATGCTGCTTCTGGCTGCGTGATCTGTGACCGTACGCTCTCATTCCCTGCTGAAACGACCTGCGCTGGGAGCACTCCATTGCCCTGAGCCCCCTCCCGTGTAATCCTTTGGCTGGGTGCCATAGAGCCCACTGGGGAGCAACTGGGTAATCAGGCCGGGTAGCACTGGAGACTGCATGCAGATCCGGGTGGCACTGTGCCGCAGCTGCTCTTTAAAGAAGCACGCGTTTCAGCAAAATGACCTTTTTTGGAGAAGGCTTCTCAACCTCCACCCAAAGATCCCTGTGTGCAATGATAAACGAATCTGGTAAAGTTTTTTTTTGTACAAAAATACAGAGTTTCTTTATGCTGTGTGCTAGATGTTTTGAGTTACTTTAGGAATAGTTATTTTGCAAAAATAATGGAGAGATTAAAAAAAAAACCCTCTATGTTGTTTAAACTTTGTACAAGATTCTGAAAAGTATTTTTCTTGAGAAAGGGACAGCGTGACCCAGCTGTGCAAGAATGAGCTCTGGAGCAGAGCCGTTGTGGAAGTGATGCATATACAGGTGCTTTTTTAAGACCAGAGGGACATACCAGTATTAGACTCCATCTGCATGCTCCTGTCTGAAGAGGCTCCCTAACCCACCCCTTGTATGTACAGTGGCACAGCACCTGGCCTTCATCCCCAGACACGATAAGAACAATTTAGAATTTTTATTCAAAAGTGTTACTATAACGCTGCAGTGAAACTGTGAGAGAAGGGCCCCGTCGTTAGTCTGCCCGTGCCATTAGGGGAGGCTGCTTGCAGGGCTGCAGGATGTATTCACAAACAGATGACATTCATAGGTCCCAGGCGTTTTCCTCCACTGGTCACCAAATGAAATGTGCTGTAGTGTAATAGGATGGTTTTGAATTTGGAAGTTGGCAGAACAAAGGAATTTTTGCAACATTTCATTCACTCTACCTGTAATGGCGATCAAAAAAGATTTTTCTAGCTTTGAACTCCTGTTTTTCCGTCTGCTTCAAAAAGAAATCAATAAGTGAAACTTGGAGTGCATGTACAGCACTTCCCCCCCACACCCCCTTGTCGTTTGCACGTCGTGCCACTGGAGTAAAAATTTAAAAGGTGAGGGTCGGCAAAATGACTGTGTGCAGGGAGCCGCCTAGGAGGGGCTGTCTCCGGCCAAGGAGATCAATGGGAGTGTGTTTCCAACATGGAAGCCATACGACGGGGAAAAGGCCGTTTGAAAACGATGGATCTGTTTCATTTAGTGAAAAATAAATATATAATGTAAGAGCAAAACATCCAGCAGTGTCAAGAAATATCGATTTACTCCCAATTTGTGTTTGGTGAAGCATAAAATCTCCTAAACAATTACATAATGGTATAATGGTGAATGTGTTATATACTTACATATGTGTGTGATATGTATGTATGTGTTATATACTTACATATGTGTGTGATGCGTATGTATGTGTGGATATATAAAAGGGCTGTCACAGTTAACGTGTTAATGCATATGAATAACAATTATTCTGGCTGTGTGTTTTATCTAGAAATGTAAATTTGTAGAATATATTGTTGCCTGACTATATTTAAAAATCAACTGCATTTTATTTTTCCAACTTCTTGGTGTATATGTAGTGAAGGAATGCAGTGACTTTCCGTTACTATCATTGTAAGAACCTCTATCTATAGTTTATTTCTCCAGTTATTTCATTTTTTACTTTGTACTGTAACTTTCTCAGCCCTCTTTCTGCTCTTTCCCATAAACAGACACTTATAGTACTGACTTACTCATAGCAATGTTGTGTTGTCAAATTTTGGCATTTATTTATTTAAATCATATTCCTATCTGAGCCTATTGCAGATTGTCTACCAGGGAAAATCTTGTTATATTCTTTATTTTTTTGCACTTGAACAATTACTTTAACAATAGCAAGCTGCTACCTTATTTGTTTGATAATGTATTAATGTGTCTGACCTGCAATATTTTTTTTCCTGTAGCTGAACATAATTGCAGTGTTTTTTCAACACATTAGTTATTGAAAATGCAATGAATCGTGAGATTAATCACTCAGTTTATGCGATTAATTGCGCTTAAGAAAATTAATCAACCCACAGCCCTAATATACACATACATACATACATACATACATACATACACATGTTAGATGTGTTTTTTGGTATGTTTTTGTGGTCCAGTACCAATTACCGATATGAAAATTCTAAGTATCTGGCAATATCGATACCAGTCCAATATCTTTTCCCTTTTGGTAACTGCTAAGCATTAAACTGCTAAGCAGATTTTTGTATTAATAAATTTCATTTAACGTGGCAAGCTATCTGCGTTTCGTGTTATAGTGGTATTGCTTAAGTATGTTTGGAACAGGAAAATATAATGGTCATGTTACTTAAACATAACACTACCATTACACTACAGGAAGAAATTCACGATCAACATGATTTACACAGGTCTGCTTCTTTGTTTTATTCAGTAACAACTTTCATAAAAATTTACAGAAATACTTTAAAAATGCAAATTGTGAAATCTATTGTCAAGTATAAAAAAAAATCAGTCCATTGTTTCCCTTAGGTTTACAGCTTTTGTGTGGGGGGGGGGGGGGTGGCAGACACACACCTACAGGATTCATGGTGTTCATTCTTTTAATAACAGCAGTCAATAAAACAACTGAACTAAACATCAGAACATTTCTTTTTATGGTAATTATCCACAAAGTGTGCAGCTTTTGTCACTGCAGTGTATCTTTCTGGGCTTCTGGAAGAACATTTCTAGAGCCTCTTGATATGGGAGATCAGAAACGTCTGGCCCATTTACTTAGATCCGCATGCAGGCTGCAAGATGGTCTCCTTGCAGCCTATTGTGGATGTTTGTCTTAACTTGCAAATACATTAACTGTTAGCCTTTAAAAGTGATAGCTGATAGCTTGGGAGATAGATATTTTTGTCTGCTTTTCAGGTGGTTGACGCAACATATTTCCCGACGCGCGCTGTCTGTCCGCTGGCGGGAGTGTGCTCACCTGTGTGTGCGCGCACGTGTCTGTACGTGCGCATTGCACAATACAGAGAGTAGAGGAGGATTGTAAACGCTCGACCGTGTAGAGACAAAAATGCCAAGCTGTTGTGTAAATAAAATAAATAACATAAGGCTATTTAGTTTCTTTAATAAAAGACAATGTATAGACCTGTTCTATAGGAAAGGTAACCTGAAATGACTGATTGTGATCTGGTGCTATATAGAAAATAAAATAAAATAAAATTAACTTGACCTTCAAGAGGGGTGGGAGGTGCCGTTGGGGGGGCGGGGCGCCCCCCTAATATAATGGTAGGGGAAACACTGCCATTAATATATCACACTAGGATGATAGTTTGGCCGTGTCCTTCGCTATGTGAAGCAGTGCCCATTGGTTTATCATACTAGGACAATACTTTGGCTATGTCCTTGACAGTGCGATGCAGTGCCCTTTCATTAATGGGCTGCTGTGTCATACAGAACTGAGGAAGCTCACCAGTCTCATGTACAGTTACACGCTTAGCCACACTGGTGACCAACTTGGAAGCCAGTTGCCTTAGTTAGTCACTGCAGTACTCTGCATGCCCTGAAAATGGCAACCCTAGATTATAAAATCTAGCAGACTCTCGGTACTGTTGGCTGTCACTGGTCATGGCTTTGGATCAGTCAAACGAGGTAGTGAGTTAGTCAGCTGACAAGCAGAGTCAGAGGGTGAAGCACAGGGCGCTGCAGTCTATCGACACAAAATTACCTTCAGAGTCATCCTGCTCATGTCCTCTTTGCGGGATCAAATGTGAGCTCAATCCCACAGAGAAATATTCACTCCTCTACGCTCTGTGCAGCATGGGGTGATCAGGCAGTCACAGCTGGAGCGACACAACAAACATGCTCTGATGAAATGCATGGCACAGCTGCAAAAAGACTGATGGCCTGAGGGACAGCAGCACTGACATGCAGACTCACAGCCTGACAGACAGCAGCACTGACATGCAGACTTACAGCCTGATAGACAGCAGCACTGACATGCAGATTCACAGCCTGACAGACAGCAGCACTGATGCGCAGACTCACAGTCTGACAGACAGCAACACTGATTCACAGTGAGACAAAAAATGGGTTTATAAAAACATATACGTGTGTCATTAGAGCATTTCCCTAAGAAAGGATGCTTCCAAATACCTAGGATATAAAGTCTTACTGCATCCCATAAAATCTCAGACAAATGATATCAGCAGATATATACTTTATACGTAATGGGATGCATTTTAACCCAAGTTCCCTTTTTAAAAGGGCCATGTCAGGTCCGGGGATTGCAGTACGCACCTGCTTAATTAGCTGTGAGCCCAAGAGGACATTCATTATTCACTGACATAGAGATGTGCTTATTCTATTGTGTGTAATTAATGCCGGAATACTTCGGAAATTTATGAGAAAGAAAGATGTTTGCGTGCTGGCCACAGTTCAAAGTGAATGAGGAACGGAATTAATTTTCTGTCTGAATGTTGTCTTTTTTAATGGAATAAATAAAGGAACAGCATGCAAACAGGCCTAAGAAGAGAGATACCCGCTATCTTACTTTTGCTGGATCACAGGGAATTAGAGCACTCTCGCACTCGCAGAACCACGGAGCAGCGCGCCATTTCCGCCTATTTGACGCCCAGGGGCTTCACACACCTGCTCTGCGGGCTCCATTATTCTGCCATAATTATTTTCAAATGTTAGGTCACGTTTACGTCGAAGGTCCCATGAATGAATCACCTGCTGGCGAAACGTTACAAAAATGGGATGATCATCTGTCAGATTCATATTCATGCCAAAGAGTTAATGTGCATAATGTAAAACATGGATCTGGTTCATGTTATACTGGAATAATCACAGAGGAATGCTGGTAAATAACACAGTAAGTGATGAGCTAAAGCCCTGAGCAGGATTCCCCTACTCCTCAGTGACTCCGAGCTCATCGCTGATCAGATGTTTCAGGGCCTGTTGTTGTTCTTCTAGCCAGTGATCAAAGGCTCCAAAAACACACCCTGACACACAGCCCCCAGGGACAAGCACAGTACAGATATGAAATACGGGGTGAGGGCACTGCCAAGTCTCCTTCCAAATGCTATTCCACGGACATTGCATCAATCCGACTGTAAACCACGGCAAGCATCCCAAACGCCTCACTCACAGCTAAATCCCTGGTACTTATCGTCTTCATTCCTGCACTAGTCTAGCTCTGGGCCCCTTCATTAGCTGAGGGTTTCATACCACCCCAGTAAGACTTGCAGCAGCCCAGAAACTGAGAACATACCAGTACCTGGTGATCAAGGGGACTGCCGTGATGTAGTTATGCTAGAGTGAATTATGGGATATGAAAGAAATTCATCCCCCATGAAAGAACACAAGGTGAAGAAATTGATTGAAGGCACTGTGACAAGAACACATGCCCTGTTAGACTTGTAGCATCGTTAATAGCCCACAATCAGGTGTCAAAAATTCACACTGCTTTCATTAGTCACCTTCAATTGGTATTTTAACCAAATAGCGGAATGACAGATTTTTTTAATCTTTCAGCCAGTCTGGAGTCAGGAGTTGAAAATGGTGTTATGTTGAAAGTCAGCACTATCACATCAGATGATGACTTCACTAGCTAACATGACACAATACAGACACCCAGAGGCAATGATATCCACAGAAGATTCTTACTGTGATCCAGAGAAGGTTCCCGATGCTACTACTGTGATCCAAAGACGATTCCTGACCCCATTACTGTGATCCAGAGAAGGTTCCTGATGCCACTACTGAGATCCATAGATGATTCCTGACCTCATTACTATTGATCCAGAGAAGGTTCCTGATGCCACTACTGTGATCCAAAGACAATTCCTGACCCCATTACTATTGATCCAGAGAAGGTTCCTGATGCCACTACTGAGATCCAGAGATGATTCCTGACCTTATTACTTTGATCCAGAGAAGGTTCTTGATGCCACTACTGAGATCCAAAGACAATTCCTGACCCCATTACTGTGATCCAGAGAAGGTTCCTCACCCCATTACTGTCATCCAGTTAGGATTCCTGATGCCATCATTGTGATGCAGAGAGGATTCCTGATGCCGTCATTGTGATGCAGAGAGGATTCCTGATGCCGTTATTGTGATCTAGTGCGGATTCCTGATACCTTTATTGTGATCCAGTGAGGATTCCTGAAGTCATTATTGTGCTCCAGTGAGGATTTATGATGCCATTATTGTGATCCAGTGAGGATTCCTGAAGTCATTATTGTGACCCAGTAAGGATTCCTGATGCCATCATTGTGATGCAGAGAGGATTCCTGACCCTGGTCACGCAGGCACCTGGAGGAGGTGTCCTTTTATATGAGGTAGTGTTTCATTTTTATGTACTGCATTTATGTGTGTGTCGCCTGGGCCCTGTTCAGTGGGGAAACATACCATGATGTGCGTTCAGCCAGGCTAGCAGGCCCTCCCTCTCACGAGGCTGTTATCCTGCCTGCACAGACGTTGAAATGCTCACATCCTGTGCAAGAGCCGTCTGTACGAACCATCCTACGGGCTGTGTTGGAACACGAGCACTTTGTCACACCCTGCCCCCCAAAAGCAGAGACTGCAGTGCTGGCTGGCTGTCTGAGCCACCCCCAGGACATCAAGGCAGAGAGCTCGCTGTGGGAGGGGCGACAGCGGCAGTGGCTGTCTCATGCCCGACAGACCTCGGTTTTCATTTCATCTGGAAAACGAGTGACAGTATGTTCCCCCATCGTCCACAGTGGCTTATACCGGTGGGCTCGAGGTGGCGCTTCATCTCAATGGATGCTCAGACACTGCTCCCCGAAGGAAGCACCCAAACACTGCCCCCCGGAGGAAGCGCTCAGACACTGCTCCCCGAAGGAAGCGCTCAGACACTGCTCCCCGAAGGAAGCACCCAAACACTGCCCCCCGGAGGAAGCGCTCAGACACTGCCCCCCGGAGGAAGCTCTCAGACACTGCCCCCCGGAGGAAGCTCTCAGACACTGCCCCCCGGAGGAAGCTCTCAGACACTGTCCCCCGGAGTAAGCGCTCAGACACTGCCCCCCGGAGGAAGCGCTCAGACACTGCTTCCCGGAGGAAGCGCTCAGACACTACTTCCCGGAGGAAGCTCTCAGACACTGCCCCCCGGAGGAAGCGCTCAGACACTGCCCCTCGGAGGAAGCACACACCGGTGGTAATCAATTATGGGGTTCATGGCCCCAGCTGATCCGATTTGCTGCAGGGCCATGTGGTTCTTTTGGAGGGGCAGCTGTTTGGGGGGGGGGGTGAGGGTAGAGGAAGGGAGACCCCCCCATCCCAGGGGTCCCCCCACAGCTTTCTGCCTCCATCACAGGTTCAGTCCCAGGCCTGGACAGCAGATGACTATCCCACACCCTGGTTTTTTGCCAACCAAAAGCAATATGGGGGGGGGGCGTTTTAAAGCCCCATGGAGATGCCATTTAGGACCACACACACACATTTACACACACACATACCCATACACATATACACAGACTCACACTCGCATATACGCACACATGAAAGTAAATGCACACAAACACGCAAACGCACACACACACAGTTCATATATTCCTGTCTTTATGGGGACTCTCCATTCATTTCTGTGGGCATAACCCTAACCCTATCACTACCCTAATCTTTACCCAGCCCTAACCTTAACCATAAGTAAGCTTATGCCAAAATACAACACTTTTGGCATGTTTTGGTTTTTAATTGCATTGGTAGATATTTATAAAATTGATATTAATATTGTGGATACTTGAAAACCATTCCCACAATCTAAAAAGTAATAGGTATTACTGCAATATGGGGACATTTCATCCCCACAATGCGGTGAATACAAAACACACATGCGGACACACATGCTCCACATACAAAACTATCCAGCACTGACACGCACTGCATAAACACAAACACCACACACACACCAGCCTGCCCTTTATGGCTACACCAAACGGCCTCGCTGAATGTCTATAATGCTTTTGCTGTTGATTCATGCCGCACTGCAGTCCTGCTGCACATGGTGTGCTTACTACAGTAACCAATACCATCGCAGAGGTAAGCAGCAGGGTGCGGTACGGGGCTGACTGATGGGGGGCAGTGATAATGTGTACATGTAATATGGTGAGTAACAGCACTGATGGGTGGGGAGGCAGTCTATAATAGTGTGTGCATGTAACGTTGCGTTACAGCACTGATGGGTGGGGGGACAGTGATAGTGTGCACATGTAACAGGGTGTGATACAGGGCTGACGGGTGGGGGGCAGTGATAGTGTGCACATGTAACAGGGTGTGATACAGGGCTGACGGGTGGGGGGCAGTGATAGTTGCAC